>CM059195.1:10311668-10477201 GCA_030323885.1 Branchipolynoe longqiensis | reverse complement strand
TGTATCGCCCCCGATGTAAACAACGGCGCAATACCGGGTGGCGGACTGCCACTCAGTCGGGCTAACTGCGCCCAATAGCTATCAGCACCCTCAGCACTTCTAGGCGACACCACCGGCAATGGCGCGGGAGTGGCTACGCCCCCCCCACTCACTGACACACGGCGGCGGTCCCCTACAACGCCGGCACCTGTATTAGGAATGAACGTACAAACATCAACATCCCTATCAGGTGAACTGTGAGCGTGGTGCGGTGTACTCACCGCAGAAGCGTCCACGCCCACCGGCGACCCAACTGCGCCGGGGCTCCCTGTACCATCATTTTGGTACTGGCGCCCACTACGCAGTTGACCGGCCGTCGCTCCCTCCATAACTACAAATTACGAAGAGAACCTACCTGCGGAGTCCATGGCCCAGATCCAATACTCACCCCCTTACGCAGAAGGCAAGCTGGCTCACGGCACCAATGTAATGGCCCACGGCCCTCCGACTCACCCTTTCTCACACAAAAGAACACCAAGATTCAATTCAGTGTACGCTTCACCTGGTTTATTGAACCCTCTGCTCTCCGCGGCGTCAGTAGTTGTCTGACCCGCCCCCTGACTCGCCAGATCCCACATCGACTCTATAGGTGGGTGTGGGGGGGGGTGGGTCAACCACACGCAGTAGAGGTCAGCCCAGTTGGGGTCTGACCGGTGGTGACCCGTGCCGCCACCTAGCGCAGTGTAGTGGAACTGCGCGGATGGCGTCGTATTAAATAATTGTTGTTATTATTAAATCATATGTTACATCCACACTTGAGGCTGGCTACTCAACTAATTTTTGTTATTCTGACAAGATTATAACCTCAACAATCTTCCATCACATTACTAATTTCTTTGTAATATTATTTATATAATTTATCTATAATATTATATGCATACATATATATATATATATGGGGAGGGAGGGGTAGAAGTGGGAGGGAGGGGTGGAAGTGAGGAGGGAGGGATGGAAGTGGAGAGGAGGGATGGAAGTGGGGAGGGAGGGTGGAAGTGGGGAGGGAGGAGGGAAGTGGAAAGGGAGGGATGGAAGGGAGGGATGGAGTGGGGAGGGAGGGTAGAAGTGGAGAGGGAGGGGTGGAAGTGGAGAGGGAGGGGTGTAAGTGGAGAGGGAGGGTGGAAGTGGAAAGGGAGGGATGGAAGTGGGGAGGGAGGGGTGGAAGTGAGGAGGGAGGGATGGAAGTGGAGAGGGAGGGATGGAAGTCGGCAGGGAGGGTGGAAGTGGGGAGGGAGGGATGGAAGTGGAAAGGGAGGGATGGAAGTGGAAAGGGAGGGATGGAAGTGGGGAGGGAAGGGTAGAAGTGGGGAGGGAGGGGTGGAAGTGGGGAGGGAGGGATGGAAGTGGAGAGGGAGGAATGGAAGTGGGGAGGGAGGGGCATTTAACTGTTAAAAATGCATCGGGCTAGCAGCAATTCAACTTGTGTATCAATTTGGCATGAAAAAGCAGCCTCGTGAATGGTTATTAAATAATCATTACATCCACACTTGAGGCTGTCTACAAAATTAATTGTTTTTATTCTGACAAGATGGTATCCTGAAATATTTTGTCGGGCATTTGCAAATGGGTGTATCGGTTGTACAATAATCAGTGTGACACCTTTGTTTTTCTGTTTTCTGTTTGTTCTTAAGGATATTTGTATTTTCTTGTTTACCCTATTTTAGTATATTCGCTCATATCAACCGTACGATTATTAGTATTCACCTTCTTTATAATTTACTGGATCAACAGCATACAATAATCTTTAAAAAATTGACTCATTATTGCTCATAAATAGCTTTCTCATAAAGTAGGCCTACCTGCAAATAAGTAATATTATATAGTCAGGCTTAAAGTTGTGATATGGGCTGGACTGATAGAATAGAGTAGGAAAAGCTAATAAAGTCATCTGTACTGATGAATTAAAAGCTTACTATAATGTTAGCTCGAAATATCGAAAGCTCTTGTAAATTTATTAAGCCTGATTAATAAAATTATTAGCCCAACACATTGGTCCATAGTAGAGGCACATATAAAAATACATGTGAATAACATACAAGTAATATTATGAATGACCCTGTTTGGCAAAACAGAAGCGGATCTGTGCCGTTTCACATAGAAACAAATAGAGCAATACTGAGTTAGTTTCAGCTGTTTTAAATGCAGAATACCAATTAAAAATAGATATATTAAATTGAGATGTGATTCTTGTATCTACCATTGCATTTAGTGATTTACATAAAACTAGTCTTCATATCTTATAGCATCTGCACTTAGATCTAGCCAAATCTAGTGTTAGAACTAGTATTGTAGTGCTAGTATAGACTATGCTATAGACCCCTTTTAATGTTTATAAACGTTGTGTATGTGCGCGCACCGTGGCTGCAGAACGAAGCACACTGCCATTAACTTGATTAAGTTTGTCGATACGTGAAGTGCAACGCGTCGATTTTATTCAAAATTAATAGAAATGCAGAACCATAACCATATAAATTTAATATAATCTTTTCGATGAATATGTTTTATGTACGTGTGCCAAGCAGTTTGTTTGTAGGTGTAGTTTGAGAGCTATTTCACATTTTCTGTATGAAGATTTCTCACAGCCATTGACAATGCATTGTCATTGAGTTTGCGCAGTGCAAGATGTCAATGTTAGTGGCAGTGACTGGCTGAGCGTTGGATGATTCTTAGCTTAAAATGCTTAACTAAAGCCGTGTTTACACGGGGAATTGTGAAACGTTCTAGACAAAGCAATTTATATGAAGCGTTTTAGAGACCCGTTTACACGGACAGACTTTTGAAAGTGTTTTGTCGCCGGGAACAAGCAGCCTTAGTTCTGCATGTAGCCAGCGAGCACTGCTATTTGTTTACTTTACCCTCGTCGATTCGACGCCGATGTAGCTGTTACGTTAATATCGCTTGTAATTTAGGGTTAATTTAATTAAATTTCATTATTTGAGTATCTAATTCTCTTAAATATGATTGCATTCACTAGATTTCAGCCTAATCGGGCCCTAACACTGCCAGGAACCAGCTGAATCGCTTCATCTATACTACCTCGCGAGGTGGTCTAGATGAAACGTTTCATATGAAGTGATTCAGCCCTAAAACGCCACAGAACTGCGTCTACACGCCAAATGTGAGTCGATCTAGGCAAGTGGGTTCATATGAAACGTTTTAAATCGCCCGGGTAAACGGGGCTTTAGGCTAGTTGTGTCTTAAATATATTCATTATATCATTATGTTGCGTGCATCCATCCATCTTTATCACAAATTAGTCTTTAATAATTTTTTTAGAAGCGTACAAAGATAAATGTTGGTTCAGCTAGACACAAAATAACCCTTGAAACAACCCCATGTGTGTAGTAGGTATGTTGACATCCACGCGATGCGTCACCGCCGTGTTGTCCCCGATCGCTGTGATCGGGAGTGCGCGAACGGGTCTCGACATGTCTACCAAAATCGCTTCTCATTGGCTAACGGATGGGGGTGTCGGGGAATCACGATCACCACATATAAAGGAAAGCTTTCTGAATGTCATTGTTTTTCGAATTTTGCATTTCTGATGATTCGTTCATTTGTGACACAATTTTAAACATTTGCACTCATTTTTGGATGCTCAAATCAGTTCAAAATCACTTTGGGGATAAACAAAAAATATATAGCCCAAATTATTAATCTCTTGTCTCACATGATACCAATTATTATCACGATCCTATACGTTGAAAGTGGTTAATTTTGAATCGGAAAGTGTCATGGGTTGCGCGACTTCGGCATGGGGCGCAGGGGGGGAGGTTTGCATTGTTTAGGGTCACACCCATTCCCTTTGTTTCAGTCTAATTAGAGAACAAAAAAACATGCGATTTTCAATAAATAAAAAATCATAACTTTCTCAATACTAGACCAATATGCATGACCTTTGTGTTATTTAAAAGCATTTGTTTGGTTCTTTACAATGGTATGATTATCATTTCTATATGGTAAATTAAATAATTTGTCCAACATATCTAATGCATGTTTGTTTACGTGTGTTCGGAAATCAGGTCAAGATGGCCGCCGAACCGTGGCCTTATATCGTACCATACTATGCCATACTTCACAACTACACAAGGATTGAAAAGAAGGAGCGTTACAGTTCATCCTAATATTAAGATGCATTACAAATATAGTACTGTTCTTGTTGTTCTAGTAGTAACAGTCTATTTACCTTCCTTATTCATGACTAACCAGTGGAAAATTAGAAACTTTCATCAGTTTGAACCGCTGGTTCCGAACTGACCCAGAACCAGCTTCAACAACTTATAAAGACTGTGCTGATTGGTCACTGAATCGACCGTCTAAGCCAATCCACTGATTTATTACATTAAAACTCAGATCATGGCAGGTGCGTTGTATTTTTGATAATGTTACAAATATTGTTATTCCAATTGCCAATGTCTCGTATTAAAACAATATATTCTGTTTTACAGAAGACAAGCACCCAAGCCTTCTCGTAATTGTCATCGATACAAATCCTGTATGGTGGGGAAAACAGGTGTTAGAACAACGTGGTGAGGTAAATACCCTTATTATCGCTCGCTGTCAAAATCGAATAGCTTCGGTTAATGACTAGTCTAATGTAGTAATCATTAATGTAGATACAAGATTCACCTCGTACTTATAGTAGATTCCCGAGGTGATTATATTTAATTTGATATTTTGCTTGGCAGGGTTGTGCTGACATAAGCAAATGCCCCCCTCCCCCCCACCCCCCAATGATGAATGATAAAAAGTGCGATCACAACACTGAGTGCAGAATTTACACATTTATATAACCTAATAATCAGTACAGGCATCTTCCCTGATGACTGGAAAGTGGCCACAGTGACGCCCATACCTAAAGTCAACATCCCGCAAACCTGTAGTGAACTACGCCCAATATTGATCCTCCCACTGCCTGGCAAGATCATAGAACAAATAATACATGACCAAATTAAGACATTCCTTGAGTCCTCTAACTATTTGACCTACCAGCAAAATGGCTTCAGGAAAAATAGGTCCACCACCGGGGCACTGGCGTCTCTACTGGATGAACTTTTGTCAAACATAGACAAGGGTGATCTTACTATCGCAGTCTTCCTTGATTTCAAGAAGGCATTTGATACGATCGACCACAAAATCCTCATGCATAAAATAGAACGAGCTGGGCTAGGCAATAGAGCACATAGCTTCCTCACAAATTACCTCAGCAATAGGAAGCAATACACAAAACTAAGTGACACCAACTCGACCACTCGAGAAATAAAAACAGGAGTTCCACAGGGCTCCACTCTGGGACCCCTACTGTTTCTAATATTTATAAATGACCTACCTCTAGTTTCCAACAAAGCATCTTTCACATTATTTGCCGATGATGCAGCACTAACAATACATAACAATGACCTTGCCATAGCCGCAACCGAGGCTGGAATGGCGCTGGATGGAGTGAACACATGGTGCCATGAGAATAAACTAACACTAAATGGCACTAAAACTGAGTACATAATCTATGGAACCAAAGCCAGGAAGGTGAGGGCCCGGCCAATACAACTGCAGATGGGTGGCTTAGTGCTCCGTGAAGTGAACTCCTATAAGTACCTAGGCACAACTCTCGATGCGACTCTAACTGGTACCCAACAGCTGGCAAGACTTAACCAAACACTGGCACTAAAAATGAACACATTCAGAAAAATAAGGTCATATGTAAGTGAGAATACTGCGCTGCAGCTGTACAAGTCAACAATATTACCAATTATAGACTACAATGATATCATCTATGGATTACTAACGAAGCAGCAAGAGACCAAATTACAAAGAACCCAAAACAGAGCCCTCAGAACAGTATTCCAAGGCAAGATACTAAGTGTGGTTGAAATGCATAGCAGAGCAGGGCTGGACACTCTGGATGTACGTAGGAACCTACACCTAATGATGTTGATGTATAAACGTGTGAGTGATGACAAATACATAGATCGCACAACCAGGGTAACGAGAAGGGGGACATCGACTCTGCTCGGGGTGCCCAACCCTAATACAAATAAGTTAATGAGAGCTCCGATTTACAAAGGAAGTGTCATGTGGAATAAGCTCCCAACCAAAACCAGAGAAGCGGGTTCGATTCTTGCCTTTAAAAATGCATACAGAGCTCACCTGGTTATTCAGGCCCAAAACCTGGCACTGCAAATATATAATACGACCTGCTGAACGACCCATTGACTTCGCCCTCTCTCATGCCTGCTCTCTCCCTGCGTGTCCGCACCCCCTACCCATGAACCCCTCCCCCCTATCCACATTTGCCAAAACAACTATTATAATTCAATGACTCGAGACCCACTACCCCTACTTTAGACCCATTACCACCACTACATAACTACATCTTCAACCAGCAATGCACACAATATAGACCACTATACATGCACAACATGGCACTATTTAAAGACTAACCATTATTAAAACCAAATCTAACTGATATACAAACACAGCATATGATTTAACCACTTGTGTACATTACTGCACACTCAATCTTGATGCATATACCTTGCACTATGTTCAGTACATATGCTGTACACTATGCAGCATAGGCTGCTCCCCCACTTTCTTTTATGTCAGAATGGGTTGTGCTGCACACAGTGCAACACATTCCACTTCCACTATGTATAGATGAAATGTGACCACTCCAACGGCTGGAAGACCAGTGCCCCGGCGCTGACAAAATATGTATTCAGATGAATAAAAATATTTACCAAAAAAAAAAAAAAATGTAGCATGTAGGTACCCTCCTAGTGGCTAGTCTCCTAGACCTAGATAAAAGATTCACCCCGTACGTCCAGTACATGGGTGAATGGCAAGGTACTTAGGTAGTCTAAATACTGGGGAAAACTGCTTTAGTATAGAACTGGAAGTGGAACGCCTGGTTCCTGAATCAAATGGCTACTTATACTGGCACAGAGCTGGTGAATTGAGGGAGAATGCAAAAAGACAAGATGGCGGATATAAAAGGTGGCGATTTTACTTTTAAATTGCATTAAAGTATATGTTTTATTATATCTTCCAACTGAAAAGTAGCGGGTAAATATGAAGATGTATGTGAAGAATATATTGTACTTCTTAAATTAAGAATTTATCAGCTCAGTTCATTTAACCGCCATGTCGAAATTCTTCGGCAGCTTTTATATAGGCTTGTTTTTCACCCCTGTACTGAATGTATGGGGTGAATCTTTTATCTAGTACCCTCCTAGATAAAGGATTCACCCTGTACTCGCAGTACACGGGTGTAGGTAGGTACCCCACTAACATTTTAAAATTATTCCAAACATCCAAATTATAATTTCATTGGAAGCTCCAATGAATCAAAAGCAATATGCTTTTTGAATTTTTAAGATATTCCAAAAATTGAATGAGATATGTGCATTCGAAGTTTGTTGAATTTAAGATTTTTTTTATTAGCTAATGCATTAGAGAAGTGCCTTATTTAGGGCTGTCAAATACACTAATTATAACAACATTTCTTTGTAGTTTCTTTATTAATGATCAGATCCTTATCAAACTTCACACCAAGGTTTTTCTTCGTATAGCAACTCACCCCAGCTTATCAAAACTGATATAAAAAAAATTAGATCAAAGGAAAATGTAGGTTTCCATGGCAACTGTAATACAATCACTCCCACCTACAACATGAGTCAACTGTAGCTCTTTTTAAATAATGGTTAGATCCTGATGCAATTTCACATCAAGGTTCTTCTTGGTCTGGCAAATCACCTCAGCTTATCAAAACTGATATAAAAAAATTAGATCACAGAAAAATGTATGTTTCCATGGGAACTGTAATACAATCATGCCCACAACTGCAGTTTCTTTATTAATGGTTTGATCCTGATCAAACTTGACATCAAGGTTCTTCTTCATATAGCAAATCACTCCAGCTTATCAAAACTGATATACTGGCAGCCATAAAATTCTGACCTAGAGAATCCAGTCAAAAATGCCTGACACAAACCTTTGGCTGCCAGGTTCTAGAGTTGCGATTCCAGTCGTAGTCATTGTATGACTATTTTTAGGAAGAAAAAATGCTAAAGTTTCACTTTCTAATAGTTAACATGGACATTCCTGGCAGTCTTACCTCTGATTTTTGCATCTGAAGACTTGAATGGTTTAGTAAAATGACTTTCAAATGTCGTACAACACTGATAGTAGTCTCTATCTGCGCTTAAGTCTTTGGTGCTTCAAAAATGGACGTAGCAATGAATGCAGTGTGCCTGCGCTTCATGTGTGGTGCTGTTTTCCGACATGACTGTGCCGCTCAGGAGGTCGCAAAAAGTTGTACGAGTTTTATCGGTCTGGCGACAGTGACGCTCCCGGCGGATTCTAGGGTACCTAACAGGTGAACGATAACGTAGCATAAATACGGGCGAAAATAGCTTTAGTATGGAACAGGAAGTAGAATGCCTGGCTCCAGTGTCAAATGGGTACTTATATCGGCACAGAGTTGGTGAAATGGGAGAGAATGCAAAAAGACAAGATAGCAGCAATAGAACGCCATCGATTTCACTTTTAAAGTCTATTAAACTGCATGTTTTAGTACATTTTTCAACTCAAAGGTAGCGGAGAAATATGAGAACATATATAAATAATAAATGTTGCTTCTTAGATTGTGAAATTAGGCTCTCATTTCATTTGCCCGCTTTTTCGACAGCTTTTGTATAAGGATGGTATTCAAGTACAGGGTGAATCATTTATCTAGTACCCTCCAAGTGAGGCTAGTCCTAACATTTTCAAATGGTTCCAAACATTCAAATTGCAATTTCACTGGAAGCTCCAATGAATCAAAAGCAATATGCTTTTTGAATTTTTTAAATATTCCAAAATTTGAGTGAGATATATATGCATTTGAAAGTTGTTGAATTTCAGATCTTTTGCATTAGCTAATGCATTAGAGGAGTGCCTTATTAAAGTTGCATAGTCCGATGAAGCATCAAATTTTCAAAACCAAAACACCGACCTCGATTTGATTCTACATATTTATCTTAGATACTGGTACAGTTATTAAGCATTTGTTGTCACATAGAAGGTCATGGGGAGTCAATTTAATAGAACCTGTTACTGCATAAGCCTATGGCATCAGAGTTTTGGCGTGCTTGCCAAACTTAATTTGGCATATTGTCACTTCAAATATCTCCAAAGTTAGCTATTTAAACTAAAAGTTATTTCAACCTAAACTAAAGTAGCTTATAATGATCAATTTAATTAATGTATTTATCTCAGAAAATGACAGAAACCCAAACCATCGGACGATGCAACTTTAAGGAGTGTTAAATAGGTCTGCTAGATAGCAAGAGTCTCATAATGTAGGGAAAGTTACCTTAAACTTCAGAAAGCTGGGTATCTCTCAATTCCTGTTGGATTTTGATCAGACAAAAACTAGAATCTGTCAAAATTATTGTGCTTCAAAATGGTACCATTTGTATCCTATTTTGAACAGAGCTAATATCTGAAATCTGTATTTTCATGCATGACGAAAAACCGAATGCTGAAAAGTAACAGCGCGATTTTAGTGGATTTCCAAGTCCCTACAATAAAGGGAGCCATGTTATACTTATTGTGTGAACATATTCTAGGAAGGAAAAATGCTAAGGATTCACATTCTGGAGGTTAAAATTGCATTCATTAAATCCTTCCATTGAATTTCACCTTGGAAGATTTAAGGAGCATATTAAAATGCCTTTCAAACGTCACACAAAAATGAAAATAGTATCCATCATTGCTCTATCCAATGGCGTTTCAAAATCGGAGGTAAAAACAATGGCACTAAGCATGTGCATCGGGTGAAGTGCCTTTTTTGCAACGCACTCTGCCACCAATGAGGTCACAAAAAGTTGTGCAGGTCAGATTGGTTCGGCGATACGTGCCGCCTCGGGCAGATTGGAGGGTACCTAGGAACCTACCAAATGTGGTCTGTCACCATTTTCTCAAGCTTTAGCCTTTGTAGTGCAACTTTACTTAGTAATATGAATAAGCTATGCTTGGTGTTTCCACGGAATAGATTAGTTCCTAATTCCGACTGCGCGTGCACTGAAAATGGAGTTGAGCGTATTCTTAATTAGCAGAAATACAGAACAATTTGCATAAACATGGAAGTTCGGAATTACGAACTAGTCTCTTGACATATACATATACATATAAACGCTTGGAGAATTATTGATTTATTATTATGCGATTCAACACAAGTATATTATTAACCAATCGCTGTTGTCCACCCTGTTTGCTGCGGAGATGTTCGACGAGCTGTTTCCGGTTGCTGGATTCTGGTGAAGTCATTTTCCACATCTATGAGCATGGGTATCGTTTATGTATATATATATATATTTTACCTCGGTACTACGCCTCATGCTAGTCTTAGCCTAAGGAGAAGGAAGCACATCTGGGTCCAGCAATTAGCATAATCAGCTCACGACGGGAGGACGTTCATTGTGTTGCCCCGACAGTTTTTAACCTACGTTATAACTGTATTTATGGAGAATTGACACACTTTTGTTATGATACATTACTGCACGTTTTGAAACTATTTTTAGCTTTGGAGGTGTAGTTTTGTTACTTTTATGTCTGTTTTACGATTCGTAGAACATCGATAGAACAAAGCGCTATTTTCCTTTGTTCTACAAGCCACCCATTGTCGAACGGAGAGCGATGTTGGCTGGAGCCACATCACATGTTTTTTGCCGCCCGTTGCCGAACGGAGAGCGATGTTGGCTGGAGCCACATCACGTTTGGATTTTCCGCGGTTTCTTTTATGGATTCGTGTTGGAACTTATCATGGGTTTCTTTTATAGACTCCCCATTTTTGAGGCGTACCTCCGAGTTTTATAGCATTTTCTCCAACTTGCTGGCGCAGTAGCTGCAGGGGGGAGAAGTGTACGAAACAGAGAGTGTGGGAGGATACCGATACACTGGTCCCTACCCCTCGTTTGGTTTTGGTTTCGATACCATTAACCTACGACATTACACTTTAGCTTTTAATCGGCTTTGTAGAAACGCTGTAAATACGTTGTCTAACACCACTAGATGCGAATTTGTTTGTTGGCATTACCTTTTGTGACATTTAGGCAATGTTCCTCGGTTTATAGTAACTTTCTTTCGATTGTTACATACTTCCGATGGCTATGAAGCGCAGTAAGACGGTGGCACCAGCTGCCACGGAAGGCCACCCGGCTGACAACTCCGACTCGTCGCAGATGTTGATGGTTCCTCAGGCCGGTGCACACATCATGTCCGACCTGGACGGCAGAAGTGAGCCTCCGGACTGGGAGGCGCACATTGACAGCTTGTTGGATTTTAAACTACAACGTTTAAATCCAACCAACACTCGGTCAAAGAAAAGACCAGCTCCCATAGAGGAGGATTCTGATTGGGAAGATGTTTCAGGGATGACGATTTATCCCCTGATGGGGACTCATCGCCCGACACGACTCCTCGGGTCAGCAAAAAGAACGCTCATCAGGAGACGAGTTCAGTAAAGCGCGGAAGAAGGTGGTCAAGAAAAAGACCAAGAAGAGGAAGACGAAGAAGAAGAAGGATTCTTCTTCAGATTCGTCATCTGATTCGTCTTCCACAGAGTCTGATTCAGAAACTGAATGTGCAGGTCTGTTTGCCAAGATCGGCGGAAAAGTGTGCAAGAAGTGCGCAACAGAAAAGGCCAAGAAGGTCCTTACAACAACTATGATGCGGGTGACTATTAAAGGACATTTTAATACCTTTAAGCCCGCTGAGGTCATCACGAAGCTGGGAGAACAGCTCACGGGGATTAAGGGCATCCCCGACTCGGTCGTGAAAGAGATGGACAGAGATGTTCATCTGAATGACAACAGGAGAAAGTTTGAGACTGTACTCCATACAATTCACAAGGCGGTCCTTGGGACCCTGACAGCGATTGTGCCAGTGGCCAATCGCATGCAAACAGAGAATAAATTCTCTTCATTGATACTCTTTTCCTTCCTCCTAAGCCAATCAAAGGAAAGCTGTTCGACAAAACCAAAATGTTTGGTGGTCAGCTCCAGTATCTCTTTAAAGAGGTAGAAACTGGAGTTAAGTGTGGGAAGCATATCGATTCCAAAATGAAACCCATGGAGGCCAACACCCATTACAGGAAAACCTGTGTGGATTTTCGCAACCGTCGGCTCGCCAGAGGACCATGGTCAGGACTGACCTACGGCTTCCAGCCCAGAGGTCGGGGTCAACGCCAGTCATTCAGCTGGAACGACGGAAACCGACCATTCAAGAGGGAGTACACTCCCAGCAAGCCGTTCCCCCAACCAGGGAACAAGTAGAGGTTGCTACGCAAACCTTAGCGGACGCCTTAACACCTCTAAGCAATTTTAAAGCGGGAAATGTTAAACAATTCCTTTTCCATATTGGTTTGACGAGAATGAGAGAGAGGCACTAGATGAATAGATGGGGCTTTTTTATCAGAAAGCCATAATTCAAAAGGTGAACCATGAGACTGGAGAATTTATTTCAAATATATTTTCTCGACCTAAACCCAATGGAGAGGTTCAAATGATTTTGGACTTAACAAGACTCAACAACTTGGTTGAATATAAACATTTTAACGGCAAGAGATTTGATTACAAAGGGTGCTTGGCTGGCGAGCGTGGATCTGAGAGATGCATATTACACAATTCCAATTTACGAAGTAGATCGAAAGTTTTTAAGATTTATTTGGAATGAACAACTATATGAATTCACTTGTTTGCCCAATGGTTTAGCTTGTGCCCCTCGCTTATTTACTAAGGTGCTAAAACCAATTTTCTCATTGATGGCGCATAAAGGAATATTATGTTCCCATATATTGATGATTCATTTATTGTAGCACAGTCAAAGACAGCTTGTCAAAATGCAGTCAATGATTTATGTGTAACATTTACCAGATTAGGATTCTACTTACATGACTAGAAGTCAGTCTTTAATCCAACTAAAGAATTAAAATGCCTAGGATTTCTGTTAAACACAGAACAAATGACTGTGGTGCTAACACAACAGAAAATAGGTAAGTTTAAAGATACTGCGCTAAGCTTGTTACAATTAATGAGGCCAAAGATTAGGCAGGTCACTGTGCTCATAGGCATTATGATAACCTATGCCCCAGCCATTTTATATGGCAAAGCTCACATTAAGTCGCTAGAAATAGATAAGAACTTAGCATTAGCCCGAACTAGAGGGAATTTTGAAACTAAAATGTCTATTTCTCCAGAGGGCCTAGAAGATATTGAAGGGTGGCTTCAACATGTTAATTCCTCTCCGAATCCTATACGTATGGGAGAACCTAATACGGTAGTTACAACAGATGCTTCTCTAGAAGGATGGGGTGCCTACCGTGACAATATCGCAATGGAGGGGCGATGGCTAGAGGAAGAAATTTCAGATCATATTAATGTTCTAGAGCTTAGAGCAGTTTATTTATTTATGCAGTTTAATCCGCATACCAAAATTTCATGTCAGAATTCTGACAGACAATACGACTGCAATGGCATATATTCGGAATATGGGTGGGACAATGTCCAAACCATGTAATAGAATAGCAAAATTAATTTGGAATTGGGCTCAACAGAATAAAGTTAGGCTTACTGTAGCTCATATACCAGGTAGTCAGAATACGTTGGCAGAGAGGAAAAGTAGACATTTCCATGATCATTTGGAGTGGTCATTGAATGACAATATTTTTGAAGAAATTTGTCAGACATGGGGAACACCACAAGTTGATTTGTTTGTATCAAGAAAGAATAACAAATTACATAAATATGTTTCATGGCATCCAGAGCCTAATGCTTGGCAAGTTGATGCCTTCTCTTTAATTTGGGAAAATAATTGTTATTACCTTTTTCCACCATTCAGCATTATCAGCAGAGTGGCCAGGAAGATCAGAATGGATCAAACACATGCAATTCTGATCGTGCCCGATTGGGACACACAGGTGTGGCAGGCAGCAGTAGCCTTAGGAGCAAAAGACTATCAGATTCCCAAGAGCACAGGGGAATCTACAACATCAAGGCCTGCTCACAGTTCACGGAGACGTGTCAACAACACCTCCTGGCATTCCTTTTCTGAAAAACTATTTACAACAGTTTGGATTAGATAAGGTAACTCAACAGAGATTAATTTCACATGCTTGGAGAAAAGGAACGGTTAAATTATATTCAAGTTATTTGAAGAAATGGGGGCTGCATTGTTTAATTATGAAAGTGAAACCCTTAAAGCCTACTACTGCACAAGTAGTTAGATTTTTTACGGATGCTAGAGGATGAGGGATTAGGTTTTGGAGCGATTAATGCTGCAAGATGTGCTTTGTCGATTATACTACAAAGAATAGATGGAGAGACAGTTGGTAAACACCAAGTTATTCTCTGGTTTATGAAATCAGTGTATGAGAGAAATCCGCCAAAAACAAAATATAATAGATTTTGGGATGTATCAGTAGTTTTAAAATTACTAAAATCATGGCTTAGTAATTATCATTTAGATATAAAACCGCTAGGTTTTAAGGTAGCAGTTCTTTTGCTGTTAGTCACTGGACACAGGGGACAAACCATTGTAGCGTTGTCCCTAGATGGATTAGAAATAGATCGCAAGGAGGCAACCTTTGATTTACAACAATTATTGAAATCAAACCGCACAGGAGACCCATTGTCCACAGTACATTTAAACAGTTTCCCGGACGACAACTTTGTGTAGTGTCAGCCATACAGGCTTATATATCCAAGCAAAAGGAATTAGAAATTCAAGACAACTTTTGGTGAGTTTTATTAAACCGCACAAGGCCATTTCAAGAGACACACTCGCAAGATTGACTATTGAAGTGCTGAAGGCCGCAGGCATTAATACGGAACGCTACATGTCCCATTCGACAAGAGGGGCTATGGTCTCAAAGGCACAACAGCTTGGAATCTCAGTCAAGAGAATCCTGGCACACGCAGGCTGGAAGACAGCTAGATCGTTTGCAAAACATTACAACAAACGACTAGAAAAGTCAAGCGGCCTAGCAAAATGCTTACTCACCGGTTAACAAGACAGGTGAGAACATTACAAGTATACATGTGTTTAAGATAACTATGTATAAAATTAAGAAGGATAAAAATGAGTTTACATAAAAGTCTCCCTAGGCTAAGACTAGCCTGAGGTGTAGTACCGAGGTAAAATAGTATAGTTATATGAATCTTACCTGGGTATAGATGATGGATAACTGTTGTTTTCCCAAGGTACAAGCCTCGGATAGTCGTGGGCTAGGGCCCGCCCACCCAACCCTGCCACGACTATCATGTTTGCTTGTGCCAAGATGAAAACATTGAAGTATCCATTTGAGTTTAAGATCATTTTTATCCTGAATAAGTGGGTAAAGATTGCTGGACCCGGATGTGCTTCCTTCTCCCTAGCCCACGACTATCCGAGGCTTGTACCTCGGGAAAACAACAGTTATCCATCATCTATACCCAGGTAAGATTCGTATAACTATATATATATATGTATATATATATATATAATGTGAAGTGGGCGAGACTACTCGTCCTGTGGCAATTGCGGGCTTGGGCCGATTAACCCGCATTCGGAAATGCGGGCTACTCGCCGAGACAGACCCGCATTTGCCACCATTTGCGGGGCTGGGTTCCCTGCTGTAAAGCATTGTTAGGAGACGTCAATTGTGACTTTCCTAGCAACGGTGAAAGGTCGAGCGCTCGGGCTCAGACCCATCGGACGTGTTTTTGCACTCGCTGATGTTTTAGACGAGAATTAGGCCTGTATTGTCGGAATTCGGAAGAGTATTAAAGTAAATATGGGATGGGACAGATTGAGGGGTATTTATTGAGATTATAGAACCGGATTGTACTATTAGCGTAAGAATAAAGCTGTGAGCTCTTAAAAAGTAAATTGGAACGTTCCTTGCATTCTTTCCTATTCTCCAGTCTTCTTGTATATTAACCGCTATGGTCAACTTGCTATTCGATTGCTTTATATGTAATTAAGGGCCTTATGCCTGATAGGCCTTATGCAGCCGATCCACCCTTCTGCGGGGATATTAATGGACATATTAACAGAATTAATGTAGGCTGATTATCAGTGACAGCAGCAGCAACACTGGGAGTGTCTGCTTAGTTCTGGATTAATTGAAGTATATTGACTCACACCGAATGGCGGGGAGGAGAGCCAGTTAGTTGAAATAATAACTGCTTTGTTATATTAAATGCGGGGAGAGACAAAACCATTTTTCTGAAATACTCTGGCTGTCCGACCTTAGCCCGATAATTACACCGACGGAGGAGGTCAACCTGCAGACGGGACGAGAGGCAGCGACGGCCCGCGGCAGGCCCATTCACATGGAAATAATTACATAAATTAACACGTAGGCTCGCCTTAGGCGGGGGGCGAAATAGCCGAACGGTTAAATATATATATACACAGATGAACCTCGATCCAACGGGCACCGATGCAACGGATTCCGGATCCAACAGACACAATCCGCTAGCCACCCGTGTATACTCCCACCCCTCACCCACCAACATCCACACCCGTATACTCACATCTAAAGTCATATTCATCTGTATATATATATTATATATATAATAATATATATATATATATATATATATATATATATATATATACATACATGCATGTGTTAGTCCTTAGCCTCTCCCCCTGGGTGAGTTGGCATTAATAATAATAATAATAATAATAATAATAAAGAGTATTAATAAAACTTCCCAAGCCGGCAAAGGCAAAGCCAAGCCCTTTGGCAAAGGTTCTGATTTCTGTACCTTTATATTTATAGGTTTTAAAGCATCATATTTCCTAGTCCTAGATAAAAGATTCACCTCTGACTGTGTTGGAGACCCCTGTGGATACCGCAGCAGTACGGGGGTGAATCTTTTCTCTACACATTTCCTTACCATCCCATGCCCATGTATCTGCACAAGCAGTCATTGTCAGTACAACCCCTCACGTAGCTACCATGAGATAGCAGCTGGGAATTGACAGACATTGCAACGGTGGCTGCGGCGAGTCCCCTAATTTGTGTGCACCCCCCCCCCCTTCGAATTTCCAACAGCACTCCAAAGTAAATCAATCTTACTTCATATTTGTCATTGCTCCATCAAAGTAACCTAAATATAGATAATTACATTTAATCCATGATATTTAAATTAAAGTAGAGGTCCTTTAGATGTCAATGCCTATGACGAGAAGAGGATACTAACAGGTTTGGAGGTTTAAAAAAATTAAAAATTGTGTTTATTTTTAAAGCTCATCCTGACACAATGCATAGAAGCCGTATTGGTGATGGCAAATGCTCACCTCATGATGACTCATCGCAACAAACTGGCCATCATAGCCGCTCACACCAACAACAGGTATAGTGAAGCTGCACCTCGAATTTGACGTACATCATTTAAAATAAATCTGGACTCCTGTCGACCCAGTTCGTTCCCAACAAGACCCAAAACAGCCTCACTTGGACATTGTCATTAAAGTTTCCAATGCTCATTTAAATAACATATATAGAGACAAAAAGAAAGGAAAATAAATTAAATAAAGTCTAAGCACCTGCTTCTAATACCAAAAAGAAAGATCGGATGAATTTTGGGAGGGATTCTATTGTGGTGTGTTTATTTATTTAGAATGAAATCTGCGCTCAGTTTAAGCATTTAAATCTCTTTAAATAAGTGTAAAAGAATATGGATTTGAGGTGGCTATTGATGGAATGTATAGATAGTATTTATAACAAATTCTCCATATTGATAACATCTCGTTCCCAGCTTCCTCGAACTCAATGGTCGTTCTAAAGGTCATCGGGCTTCAAACCTCTAATTGGACAATTTCATTTTAATACTAGTAATCTACACGACCATTCCGGGGGGGGGAGCAATATACATGTATTTCTTTGTTATTAAATGTACCCTTTACATAAATGTTTCCAAATGGGCATGTGATAATTCATTATTGTGATCTCTTATGATTGTTACCTAATGGGCATGTTATCATTCATTATTGTGATCTCTCATTGCAACAAACATTTATAGAGCTATTCCTGCATTGTCATTCAAATAGAAATATAAAAATGATGCCCTGTAATATCCCTTTGCTATCTTATCAGCCAGTTCCTGTACCCAAAACCTGGTGAGGAGACGGAGCAGGCTGTTCTCAATGGTACTGAGGAGCAGCTGGTGTCGCGTGGGGAGCCTGATGGAAAATATGAGTTATTTGCTACTGTCGACACCACTGTTCGGGACGCCTTGAAGAAACTTGTGAATTCTGGTAAGACATTACTCTGCTATCATCTGGAATTATGTAAAATAAATACAACAAATATATTTGTGATTTACCAAATAGAAGAAAAAAAACTTCACATCGGGAAGGTTTTTTTAATTTTTTTATTTCTTTTAAAGCCATTTTAGTACTAGTTTACGTTTATATGTGTTCTGCATGATGACATTTTGTTTTCAACCCCACTTCAGTCAGTTAGGCGATGCAGTTGTTCTATTTTGGTATTGATGTATATATCTATCGTTCAGTGTAGTGCTCTCTCATTTTTCTTTTCTTCACATTTTATTTTTATGGTGAGGGAACGGGTGATCTTTAATGCTGGTTATGTTATGACAGCCTAGGTAATAGATTCAAGCCTAACAAGTAAATCTAAGGACATCCCCTCTAAATTCGAATGCAGAACTGGTGCCTCCCACCCACGTCACACAGCCTTTCACACCATCTTCCTTTCCCCTCTGTGAATATTAGTCCAAGCTCAATATCATTGTACAAAATGGAAGAGGGGCACTTTAATATTAAAAAATAAATATAGTATTTTGGTCAAATGGATTTTTCCAGTTAAGGAAGTAATTATTTTGTTTTGTTTGTTCATTAGTTGACTAAGCAGGGGAAATCTCAACTGCGGACAGTTAGTCTTCCTCATTCCACTGCCCCCTGCCTATATTAGTAATCCCGAATGCCAGGCTAGGTAGCGACAAGTATCATATTTTAAATCACTGGTTTGACTCGGCCAGGGTTCGAACCGGGGGTTTGAATACCACGACCTACAAAAACGGGATGCGGACACTCAACCTTTAAGGCATATAAAACATTATCGATGCCTTACTTTATCCAGGCTAACAAACATTTCTGTGTTCTTCCTTTTAGACGCTGAGGGTGGCCGTGTCGAGTCAGATTCTCTAGTAGCCGGTGCCATGTCTATGGCTCTTTGCTGTATCCTTTAATAGTAATCGTAACAACAATGTCAATTTAATTGGGCGCCTTGATTAGTGGTAATCACTTAAAGGTTCTGTACAATAAAATCACATAATTATATGTTTACCACCTATCTTTTTGTTTAAAAACCAAATTCTGCAAGTATTTCATTTACCAAAATAGGCAACCATAAGAAGGTGAATCTGGAGAATATATTACAATTTTTCAAAAGGATTATGCTTTTCTTACCTCTGGCAACCTATTACTAAAATCAAAGACCCTATAATACTAAGACGGCTCACTCGGCCTGTACTGTTTAATCAAAATGATCAAACCCACCACTTGGTGCGCTGGCTGTTCTCTTGGTTAAACAGTTGCTATATTATTATATGTATATATGAATGTGAAAGATGTGTGATGATGGCAATGATGATGATGATGTGTATTTGCTCATAGCAATTTCATCTATCTCATGTATAATATAATTGTATGTGTTTACATGTGAAACACCAACCAGCAGCCGGGGTGATCAAACCCACCACAAGGTGGCACTGCAAAATTTACATTACCATGGGAGAGATAGGGAGTGAGCCGTCTTAGTATTATAGGGTCTTTGCTAAAAATAGAGCCTGCCACAGAAGGAAAGGTCTGAGGCAACTTTGGAATCCACTAGGTGACAGCACCGAGAAACCCAGTACAAATGCCATGTAAAGCACTAAGCTGTTATAGAAATAAGTAGTTTGTGACTTACTTTCTGGAAGGACAGATCCTGGTGTGGACTCTTTAACTCATACTTCAGATATTCACCGATTAGAGAAAGAAGCAGAAATTGGAGACACCTTTTCTTCTAGAATTCTGGTAAAGATATTTCTCGATAGCTTATGTAATGTAAAAATATCAAGTAGCTACAACACTTTAAACCGACACTGGGGTAAAAATAATTACTCGACTTGCTACCCCCACTCCCCCCAAAAGGCTTAGTCTTTAACAATGTAACATGGAAACCAAATATGTGGTATACATTTTCTGAGAACGACCCATGTATCAATTAATGACTAATCAGGAATTTATTCATAATTTGCAAAGAGAACCAACAACACAAGTTTGAAGGTTAACAGGTTTATGCAGTCAACTGCATCAATTAGTAACCAAACAGGAATTTACTGGGTGGATATCAACATTGGTATCTCACGAGTGACGTATGACATCACAATATAGGGTACATGTGGTTTAATAACGGTATGCTTATACAGGTTGTGAAGGGAGCTGAGGACAATCCTTTACAGTACATGAACTTCATGAACGTCGTTTTCACTGCGCAAAAACAAGTAGGTACTACCATAAATAATATATATTACGTATATAATATATATCATATGTGTATATAGAAAGATGACAGTAAGAAAGATGAGAATAAGAGATGGGTCTAGTTAGATGATTTATTACAACAAATCTGGCTGAGTACTGTCAATGATCACCAGGTCCTCCAAGCCACCAACTAGAGGCTGCCCCTGCTGACAGGGATACCAGGTCCAGAATAACGCGCTCACTTAGCGGCACCTTAATGTACTTGAACAATGGATCCTACTTCCAGTTACCCCCCGACCTGATCTCTTCCAGTGTAGCTCCCTGCATCGCCATGTACGTACGCACACCCGCCTTCATTCAGCCCCGCCCTTTTACACAAGTACTTTATCGTAGTGCCGCACAGGGCAATAGGTACGAACCAGCCGGCTGGCACTTCGTTAAAGTGCCGCTTACACACATAGTATGCTGCACTCAGCCTTTTATCATTTACACAACATGGTCATAGCTTTAATATACGACGGTACACAGCTGCACACCACCTGAGGTTACAAATATATTAAAACTTTTAAAAAGTATCTGATATTTTAAAACGTTTTAGTCCATGGCTTTTTCCCCAATAGCGGTTTTATTCCATCGCTGAAAAAAGAGTGCGTACCACCTGACAATCCCAAGCTAGGCCCCTGCACAAGCCACTGGCAATATCAGCTCCCTTTCCGCAAATAAATCATTATCCTAAAAAAAAGAATGTGTATGGATTTTTTTAATCGAAATTCAGTAATTTTGTCGGATGCTATTTTGTATACTGATATATGTTCTGCAGGTATGACAGATCTCTGCATGTTTCAGTGAATAAGTGGACAGCTTCTCATAGAGCTTGTGCGCTTTTTGTTTTGTCCACAGCGGTAGCCTTTATCTACAATTCTAGGTGGTGAATTCATCCAGTTTTAATTTGATGTTTGTTTTTAGAACGTGGCGATAGATGCTTGTATATTGGATGGCGAATCTGGACTCCTACAGCAGGTCAGTTTTACTTTCACTGTGTCATAGCGAAATAGCGAATGGTAGACAGAAAGTGTGAACACTTATTTGTCTCTCATTTTTGCTTGAGTGTAAGTAAATATGCAACACAAGGAAAAATTAGTAGCATGTGGTGAATAAGGGGTCAAATTTCCCTGGATCATCAGCCCATGCTTTTTCTAATCTGTTTTTGAAGGAATTTATTGACTCGGCATCAATAACATTTTGTGGGAGACTGTTCCATATATTTATGATTCTGTTTGAGAAACTGTGTTGCCTTAACTTTGAAATGGCTCTGGGTTTTAATAGTTTGATAGTATGGCCCCGACTGCCTTCTCTTTTATTCAAGGTGAAAAATTGGTTCATATCTATTTTATCATGAAGCCATAATTTGTGTTCTTGCCTATGGCGCCACTTATAGTACAATCAGATAAGTGTATTGAACCCCTATGTAGGATTGGTTATTTGTTTTGGGGGGGCTTTACATTCTAAGAACATCTAATGTAATATCAGGACGGGTACCGACTTGTGATAATGCGTCCTCATGTCGACTTTATATGATGCTCCAATTGGAGATCGCACTGCAACACTATACGAGGGGAAACCAGCCATTGCTCTATGCCATTGGTCGTAATGCTCGCATTGCGTTTGATGCGAGGGAAGGAAGAGACCCTCCCCCCCCGCCTCCTGCCGCCGCCCAGCTTTCTCACCTTCCCTGTCATCCCTCCCTCAGCTTTCTCCCACCTCGCCCTTTCTCCCTGCCCACCGGCTTTCTCACCTTCCCCGCATTCTCGCCTCCCCGCTCCTTCCCTTATAAGGCGGCCCGCCGGCCTCCCTCAGCCATTCGCCCTCCCGCCGTCCTCCCTGCACGAGCTCGCTTTTTTCTTCTTTGGCTCTCCACCTCGGACCCCTCCCCGGCCGACGGAACTCTCCACGGCCTACGGACCTCTCGACGCCCGACGCACCTCTACCAACGCAGACGCAGACACCATGCCTGGCCGAGGAAAAGGGAAGGGACGCGGGGGAGTCCGGAGGGCCGCCTCGGGCACCCCGGGGGCGCCTCACCAGCCCCCTCCGCCCCGGGCTCGCCCCCGGCGCCTCGCAACCGCCCCTCGGGCGACTTGGCTGCCGGCTTCGACGCCGACAGGGCCGCCATCTTCGAGGCGCTGTGTCACATCACCGCACGTCTCGACGCCCTCGACTGTCGCGCCGAGGAGACGACTCCAGCCGCCGCGCCCCGGCGCGCGACCTACTCCTCGGGCGCACGTAGTCGGGGGAGCACTCCCTCCGCCCCCGCCTCAGGCACCGCTCCCGGGGGCGGTGCACCCGCAGTACGAGCGGTACACCCGCTGCACCGTCCAGCCGCCGGCTCCCGCGCCTCCCTACGACCAGGACGCGCCTCCCTACGACCACACCTCGGCATCCGCGGCCGACGCCATAAGGGAGATCCTCGCATCGGCCGAGGCGCAGCGCGCAGGGAGGAGAAAAGGCATCTCCCCCGACTACCTGTTCCCCTTGGACCTCGTCGAGAGGGGTCCCGAGCGGAAGCCGGTCAAGCGGGGGGGAGGCGACCAATGACGAGTACAGCCTCGCCCTCTTCACCCTCCTTAGCCACCCTGCCTTCCCCGCGCACTCCCTCCCGGGCCTGCACCACCACCTCCTCACAGTTCTTCGCGACAACCTTCTCTACCCCTGGGCTACCGTCCGCAGGTACTCGGAGACCATCTTCACCTGGATAGCGGACGGTAGACTCCCCAAGGGGTGGCACGACCCAGTCGCCTTGAACATGGTGAGAATCGAGGTTCTCACCATACCCGCCCCCCAGGCCCTCACGACAGCACTAGCCTCCCGAGACGCGGACCTTCCCCGAGGCGCACAGCAGCCCCGGACCCAAGCCGACACCCGCCTCACCTACAACCGAGAGGCTCATGGGGCTCCCTCCGCCGCCTGGAACCGCGAGCCCACCTCGTGCGATCGGGCCCCCGTCGGAGAGGCCCACGGCGAGGTGGGGGACAGACACCGGCACATATGCGCCTAATGTGCTAACGTGAGGAGGATTCTCACCATGCACAGCGAGGCCCTGTGCCTCGCCAAACAAGCCCGTGAGCGCCAGGCCTCGCCGGATTTTTGATCCGCCCCCCGGCTGGCCCGGGGGGCCATCTCCGGCGCCTCACCTACACCTCTGCCGACAACCCCTTGACCACCACCGACAACTCCGTAACGACCACCGACCGAAACGCCACCCAGGACACAGCCGGGGACCATCACCTCGCGCCGCAGGCCCCAGACGCCGCACACACTGACCACAAACCCTCCCGAGACATCACAGCCGCCGACCATCACGATCTCCACGGCACCGCCTTCCTCAACCCCCCCACACGACCCCTCCCTCCAGCCCTGAGGACTTCGCTGCCCCCCTCTCCGACCCTCGCCGCACCTCCTCCAGGGAGCGGGCCTCCCCAATTTTTGGCCGCCCGCATCCCTGTCGGCGTAGGCCCCCGACTCAGCATGACACCCAAGACCTCCTCCGACGCCCAAGCCACCGCTAGCGGGTGCCCCTCCCCCTCATCGCCTGACCTCAGAGGTGGTGCACGCCTCCGTGCCCCGCCCCCTCGGGCGCGCCTCGAGCCCTCTCCTCCTTTTTTGGTGGAGGGCTCTTCGGCGCCCCTCACCCGAACATTTCAAGCTCCCCCGAGCTCACTACTATAAGATACCTTGACCGCTCCTTATGAGCTTTCTTACTGCCTTGCCTTCACCGCATTGACTCCTGTATTTAGCTGCTTATTTTCCTTGTTCTCTGTATAGCTGCTTATGTTCTTTGTTGTTCTGAGGCGTTAAATAAAGGGCCTTTTTTCCCACCCCCGCCTTGCTTTCTTCCTTTTCGCGCATCGGTCGTAATGCTCGCATTGCGTTTGATGCGAGGGAAGGAAGAGACCCTCCCCCCGCCTCCTGCCGCCGCCCAGCTTTCTCACCTTCCCTGTCATCCCTCCCTCAGCTTTCTCCCACCTCGCCCTTTCTCCCTGCCCACCGGCTTTCTCACCTTCCCCGCATTCTCGCCTCCCCGCTCCTTCCCTTATAAGGCCGCCCGCCGGCCTCCCTCAGCCATTCGCCCTCCCGCCGTCCTCCCTGCACAAGCTCGCGTTTTTCTCCACCCACCCACCCAACTCTGCTCTCATGCTAGTGGAGGGCTCTTCGGCGCCCCTCACCCGAACATTTCAAGCTCCCCCGAGCTCACTACTATAAGATACCTTGACCGCTCCTCATGAGCTTTCTTACTGCCTTGCCTTCACCGCATTGACTCCTGTATTTAGCTGCTTATTTTCCTTGTTCTCTGTATAGCTGCTTATTTTCCTTGTTCTCTGTATAGCTGCTTATGTTCTTTGTTGTTCTGAGGCGTTAAATAAAGGGCCTTTTTTCCCACCCTCGCCTTGCTTTCTTCCTTTTCGCGCATCAATGCCAAACGCCAGGCTAAGTAGCGACAACTATCAATTTTGTACGTCATTGGTTTGACTCAGCCAGGGTTTGAACCCATGACCTCCCGCACGGGAAGCCAGCCAGTGCTCTTACTAATTTGGTCACCCCATCCTGTCTCCTATGTAGGAAAGTTAGGGACATGGATTATAAACGAAGCAATGGTTCACAAGTACTCGGCGATGTTGGTTAAAATTGCATAATCCGATGGATTTGAGTTTCTGCCATATGTATTAAGTTGAACATTATAAGCTACTTTACTTTAGTTTGAAGTAACTTTTATTTTGAAGGGTTAACTTTCGAGATATTTGAAGTGCAAGTATGTTAAATTTATTTTGGTGTACACGCTGATATGTTGGACATGGGCTTTGCTTTCCTATTTTCGAACATACTGCAGTAAATGTTTAATAAATGCACCATTATATATAGAGTAGATATGTAGGATCAAGTCTAGGTAAATTGTTTTGGTTTTCAAAATGTAATGCTTTCATCAGAGTCTACAACTTTAATTCAGACACTATTATGTTTATTGGTATTGGACCGCATTCCACTGTGTTAGTTCTTTACTGACTTACATATATTTAACTATACTTAAAGATAATTTTCCATTTAAAGGCGTGTGACATCAGTGGTGGCACCTATTTGAAAGTTCCACAACTGGCAGGCTTGTTACAGTACTTATTGGTGAGTTGTGGTTTCTATTTATTTATTTAAAATTCAATGCTAACGTAGATTTGTCAATAAGGATTGTTCATAGAAACCTGAGTAGTGTCAATACGAGGAAACAAGAAATTAAGGATTTGTCACCCTACTACCGCATATTCATGGGAAGTGTTTATATTTGCTTCTCGAAAATTACAATAATTTGGATCCACATGGGTGCAAGTGATTTGAGTTTGGGGATTTGATACAGTATTTTTGTTTGTTTGTCATATATTTTTATTTTTACATTGCTTGATTAACTATAGTCGGTTGTTCTGTTCCAGTGGGTGTTCCTGCCTGATGTGCCAATGCGAAAGAATTTAACGCTTCCGCCAACAGTGGCAGTAGACTACCGTGCTGCATGTTTCTGTCACCGACATCTGATTGATATTGGTTATGTCTGCTCTGTCTGCCTATCCGGTGAGTGGGTCATTATTTAGATAAAAGATTCACCTTTGACTGTTGAAGTCTGTTAAGAGGTGAATTACAGCCCTATGTAAAAGTTGGAGAAAATATGTCTCACTGTTGATGGTCTTAGTTTGGCATTCCTACCTTTAGTTGATTAAAATCCAATAGCTACAAATTGTTTGTAATTTGTATATGTTTTCCTTCACCATATACTCTCCAGAGTTTTCAAGTCACATATTATCAAGGCATAATGACACAAAATCAGTTTGAAGTGATAAAGTCCATAAAGTAAATCCACCAAGTTTGAATGAACTGGTTCTGCCAATGAAAATGACTGCTTCCTGACCTAGATTGGATTATTACCCAGGAACCTCTCAACTTCTTCCCAATGGCTGGCATGTGGATATGTGGGCTCTATCAAATTCAAACCCTTAAAGTTCATTTATCCACTGAACTTAATCTACTAATCAGTTCAAAAAGTAAATATATCAAGGTATGTGAAGAATATATTTAGCTTTTTAGATTAAGAATTTATGTCCTCATTTCATTTAGCCACATTTTCTCCACTTTTTTTAAATATGATTGTTCTTCACTCCTACTCAGGCTACTGTAGTACGGGGTGGATCGTTTATCTAGTCGTTACTATTTTTCCCCGTGGAATAAATTTAACCAGTAAAATAGCTACAATTTGTTAATACAACAAGTTGCAAAGAAAACTTGTATGGTTCAGGAAATGCGGTTTGTTCCCCGTGCCTCGTCTTGGTGGTTAGCTGTGAGTGTCTTGCACTCGGCCTACAATATCTCCTTTGAATGAAGAAAGTCAATTCAGTAGTGTAGTTTGTTTTACACCGTGTCGGAAGCAAAGGCCATATGACTTAAAGTTGCATAGTCCGACGGGGGGTAATAAATTCACTGATTATTCTGTGTGTGCTGACCCATATCCTTAGTTAGTGCACCAATATCTAAGTTGGGTATATAAAATCAAATATAGGTAAGTGTTTTGGTTTTGAAAAATAGATATTTCATTGGACCATACAACTATGATGACTAATTTTGTTCTGTTGATACATTTGATATTTTCTTCATTTAGATCAAGAATTAAAAAGCTAAAGAGGATGATGTTACTATCTTATTCACACTTTTTCTTATTTATTATTTATGCTGGTTGAAACAAGAATTGATAATGGCTAGGGATCAGTTGTCATTTAATGCAAGTCTTCTATATGCAATTACCATATTTTTCTTTTCAGATTGTAACTCTAGATTTGGGTTTAGAACTCTAGATCCAGATATTTTTAGAATTGTTAATTTTTTATTAAGAAGCCAAGACACCATCGCACAAGTGGTCAGAAAAAAAAGGTTCAAACTGTCTATTCAAACAATTCTTCATACATATCAGATTTGGTGGATACTTCTTCTTTTCAATTTCTTCAATTTTAATTATATATGATGGATAGAAAATGAGAGGGATTGCAGTCCAACGATTTACCACAGCTTTTGAAAACCATGGAAACCCCCCCCCCGCCAAAAAAAACCGCACACACACACACACAAAACCCAGTTGTTTATGACTTGAAATCATGGAATTTGGACGATTATTGCATTTCTCTATATTAAAATGTAGATTAGACCTTTATCACAGAGCACTTGCCTAAATAAATCTAAGTAGTACCAAACAAACGGTACTTGTACTAGGCCTACTAGCAGATAATGATCAATACCTTCGGCCTACTATGACATGAGATAAAAGATAAACCTCTGATTCTGTTCAGAGATGAATTATAACCCTATGAAGTTGGAGAAAATGAGTCACGGTTGATGGTCTTAGTTTGACATTTCTACCTATGTTGATTAACATCCGATTCACACTATTCACGTGTGACCTAATTCGGCATCAGAACGAGGCTGAGTATGCGTTGGGTATTGGAAATGGCCATAAGACACTGCTGTGTGCCGATGTGTATGAACTACTACAGAAATTAAAAGAGTAAAATTTGAAGATATTCACTTTTGAAACTATCATATTCATTTTTTGCATACCTTTTTTTCTATCTATTGGTCAATTTTCATGAAGATTGAGTGATGATCAGATGCATTTCAGTAGGTGATATCAACAAAGTGGCTCACCCTGGTTGCCAACCTTTTCTTAAATTCAAAATTGCATAACTTTCTTAATATATATCTATATTTTAAATATATTTTAACCCTTTTAAAGCTTTTATTAATTTGTAATTACTAAGATTAGTTGTTTAACTGTGTTACACAAATAACTACGCTGACAGTGCTGCAAGGTACATGATACCGCCATAACTATGCAGACTTGAAGTTGACAGTCACATTGTAGTTAAAGAATGGGAAAATCACCATGCAAGGTTCACCCAATCTTTGTGAAAATTGGCCAATAGATAGAAAACAGGTATGCAAAGATAAATATGCTAGTTTAAAAAATGGTTTCAACATGGCCACGGTGTGAATAGTGTCAATAGCTACAATCCGATTGTATATGTTTTCCCCGAGGGGAACCGGGGTAGAATAGTTCCCTTGCACCCCCTTGCAGATCGTAAAAGGCGACAAATGGGGCGACTCGTTTGCCGTGAGTCACGGCTCGTGTCAGTGGAGGAAGGGATCCTGGTGCATGAGGTCTTCAGGGAGCTGAGGCTCCCTGCGGACCAACACTGCACTTTGGCCCCGACTTCACCTAGACGAGAGGTTGGACTGGCTCGGTCCAATCAATCGGCTGGTCATGCCAAGCCCTAGGACAGCTTAAAGAGACAGATGTCTAGATTGAATCTAGTGTACCCGACCAACATATTACGAAGCTATCCCCTTTTGCCATACAAAAAAGCATCATGGGGATTGCTGTCACGATCAAGGATGTGAAAAAACTGCGTTCTGGCCATATTCTTGTGGAATGTGCGAGGAAGGCTCATGCTGACAATCTGCTATGTGCAAGCCTCTCCTCATCGCACGCTCAACTCTTGTAAGGGAGTGATCCATACTAGAGATCTGGACAATTGTGATGAGGATGAGATCGCACAGGAACTCAAAACCCAAGGTGTGTTAAACGTTCGACGGATAGTGATTAAGAAGGATAACAAGTCCATAAAAACAGGGACGTACATCCTTATGTTTGATACACCGGTTCCTCCCAAGAATTTGAAAGTTGGATACCTCAGCGTTGCAGTGGATTTGTTCATACAAATCCGCTCCGCTGTTTCCGATGCCAGAAATTTGGTCATGGTAAGGATTCATGTCGTAACGAAACGACATGTTTCGGGTGTGGTCAGAAGGGTCACGATGGCACTGAGTGCCATGATCAGGCAAAATGTGTCAATTGCCTAGGTGACCATATGGCCACATCCAAAGACTGTCCTGTTTGGATCAAAGAAAAATCTATTTAACGTGTAAAAACTGAGAATGGGCTGAGCTATCCAGCAGCTCGGAGGATGGTTGAAGGTAATACACCTTCACCAACCACCAGGAGCTATGCCGCGATAGTCAAGCCTTCAAACAGGTCAGTCGACTGCCAGACCGAGTTCACGTGGTTGACTGGGGAGAAGCCCAAGCTGTACCCCCAGTCCATCACTCTATGACCGAGCTGACAAAGAAAACAACGTCGGTGCAAATGCCAGGGATTCCGAATCAGAGTCCGAGTCCACGTAAAGAAACAATAAATCAATCATCAATTAATCCGAGCCCTATTAAAAAGGCTACGGTTTTGAAGCATAAACCGAAAGTTGTTTCAGACAGAGTCCCGAAAGGGGCTCTGTCCTTAACAAAAAACAGATACGAGGCGCTGGAAGAAGTAGAGATGGCTGAACCCTCGACTAGTCGAGGTCGCAGTCTGTCCTCCAAACCTAAGGGGAGGGGGAGAACACCTGTCACTGCCCCAAAGAGACAGTGACAGGTGGTTCTCTAATTCAGTGGAATTGTAGAGGTTTCAAGGGCAGCATCGAAGAGTTATCTCTTCTGTGCTGCAACCTCAACTCTCTTGCCATTTGCTTACAAGAAACTCACTTGAGAGCTTCTGAGAGTTGTAGTCTTAAAGGCTACATCAATTTTGACCAGATGGAGACCGAGCCGCTGGCGGCTCCTCCATCCTGGTTAAACGTGATATTGTATGTACGCCAGTGGCGTTAGACACGAAACTACAGGCTGTAGCTGTTCGTCTGACGCTGCATAAGACTGTAACTCTTTGTTCCATTTACATTCCTCCGAGCTCAGTTCTCACGTTACAAGAACTGGATGCCCTTGTGGACCAGTTACCGTCCCCATATTTACTTATGGGTGACTTTAACGGCCACAACCCATTATGGGGGGGGGGGACAATAGGAACACTAAAGGCAAGAGAATTGAGGACCTTGTGGCCGGTCATGCTCTGTGTGTATTGAACGATGGTTCATACACATATTTGCATCCCGGCTACGGAACATACTCTGCCATCGATCTCAGCATTGTAGAACCAGAACTGGCGCTGGACTTTTCGTGGAGGGTCTGGGACGACCTCTGCGGGAGCGACCACTTCCCAATTATTCTTGATTGGGAAGGGGCATCTCCCGTAGAGCGAGAGAGGAGCTGGCGGCTTCGTAAAGCCGACTGGCCCACCTTCCGGACCCTATGTCGCGAGGAGTTCACTCCAGACATCAGTGACATCGATGCCTTCGCTGAGATGCTGAGATGGATCGCAGAGAAAACTGTTCCGAAGACCTCGGCAACTCCCAAGCGTCTGACGCCTCCATGGTTGGATGACGGCTGTAGGAGGGCTATTAAGGAACGAAAGAAAGCTCAGCGTAAATTCCACAGGAGAGCGACTGCTGAAAATCTGGCGCTCTCTAGAATTCTGCGCGCTCGCGCTCGCAGAACAATGAAAGAAGCGTAGATGCGGTGTTGGAGACGATTTGTTTCTAGCATCACCATGGGCACGCCGTTGGGCAAAGTGTGGACAATGATCAGGAGAATCAAACGAAGGGGAGGTGATTCTTCTGTAGTCCAGCACTTGAAACACAACAGCACCATTCTCACATCACATGAAATAAGTGAAGAATTGGCTCGTGCCTTTGCTGGAAACTCGTCTTTAGCAAACTGCCTCCCGGGCTTTCTGGCCTTCAAGGAACGCCAAGAGCAAAAGCTCTTGGACTTTTCCTCTGATGGCGAGGAGCACTACAACTCCCCATTCAGTATGGGTGAGTTGAGGTGTTCTTTGGAAAGCTTGCATGACACATGAGGCGGCTTAAGCAGGTCACACGCATGCGCAGTCAAAACTTCAGTCAAAAGCGCATATTATATAATATGGTCTATGAAACCGCTAGCTGTGCACAGATATTTTTTTCATCATTTATTTTTAGGTTTTCACTGCCCAGCAGAAGTTTTGACCGTTCCAAAACAATACGATTCAGTCCATACATATCTAGGTTGAACCCACTCTCTTGTGGGGACGTCGACTAACCAAAAGTGGCGCTGGTTAGTATGTACTTGCTCATGCGCAGATATCGATTTCTGCCTTAAACCGACCCAAGTACTGCAAGTGTGGACACGACTCACTTTCACGCCTAGTTTGCCTCCTCTAGTTCGCCTTATCTAGTTTGGCCTAAAGTTGTGGGTGTGAACACGGCTTTAAATTAAAGATGATATTTTGGTCACTTGCTGTGCAAGTTCCCGTTACTTTCATTAGATAGCGCCACTGAAGCCTAAGGACGCTGTGTTGCCCTACTGACCTACTTAATTGTGCGCAGCGTGGCTTGGAAGCAGGATTAAGTGTCTGGTATATGCCTTTAAAAAAAAAAAGAAGAATAATGGTAAATCTTTATTTCAAATATATAAGCTAATCGAAGGTTTTCATGCGTTGATGTGCCTGCGGTGGTGTCAGCTAGTAAGCGCTCATCCTTGTCAACATGGGTCGAGGTGCTGTCTTAGTACTAACTGTTAACACCCGGTGGCGCCACCACCACCATTATCACGAAAGGTGAATCCAATTTCATAAGATATAATCGTATAATTGAGAGATGATGGGGGGGGGGGGGGAAGAGATTAAAAATCCTAAGACGCTATACTTATGTGTATGTTCTTTCTTGGATGTTAAATTATTACGGTTATACAGATCAGTACCAAAAAAAAAAGGTACTCGACCACGACGAGACTCGAACTCGCAATCTTCTGATTCGAAGTCAGACGCCTTATCCATTAGGCCACGCGGCCACCTGTCAAACCTGAACCTAGATTGTTGTACTAGTTTGTATGTTTCTGTTATTGCTTATTTTTATTTAGTTGACTTTTGTCTGATTTTGCTTTAATTTTATTTCATGTTATAATCGCATTTCTGTTCCTTATGCAGTGTTCTGCGCCTTCAGCCCAATTTGTTCAACCTGCCAGTAAGTGTTCTTTATTTATATGTCAAATATCAAGCATTTCTTGGAAAGTTGAAATAACAGATTCAACCCCACCAAAGACCTTATAATAAATAGTATTATAGGGTCTTTGACCCCACCCAGCGCAGGGGTGAATGACCTAGTCTAAATACAAGCAAAAACTGCCTTGTTATGATTCACCTTAAAGTTGCATGGTCCGATGTAGATACAAGATTCACCCGGTACTTGTAGTACACGGGTGAAGGACAACGTCGTGTAAATACGGGCGAAAATAGGTTTAGTATGGAACCTGAACTAGAAACTGTGGCTCCAGTATCAAATGGCTGCATATATTGCCACAGAGTTGGTGAAATGGGCGAGAATGCAAAAAGACAAGATGGCAGCCAGAGAACACCGTCGATTTCACTTTTAAATCTGATTAAACTAGATATTATATTATATTTTTCAACTCAAAGGTAGCGGGCTATCAATAAGACATATGTAAAGAATAAATGTTGCTTCTTAGATTGTGAAATTAGGCTCTCATTTCCTTAACCTGCTTTTTTGACCATTTTTATATAGGGTTGGTATTCACCCGTGTACTGCGAGTACGGGGTGAATACTTTATCTAGGTCCGATGGCGTCTGAATTTTTCTTTTATTTTTTAGATAAATATATCAAATTGATCGGTATAACTTAGTAATCATTAGCCCAGAGTAATTTTGAGGGAAAATGGCTAGTTTTGAAACAATTGGAGCTGAAAGAACCCAAAATACTTTCGACAAGCTTCCCAAAAATCCTCTCGCTATGAAGCGTATTGATATCTCGCGATGACCACGTGATGTCGGATGACCTAATTCAAATGTAGCCTGGTCTCCTGGTACTTTCAACTGATGGCACCATTGCGCCATCATTTGTTTGTTGGCATGCAATGTGATAGTTTTATTTATTTTATTTTTGTATTTATTTAATTTAAATCATTAATAACCAGTCCATAGACAATTCCATAGATAGAATTAATCAAATTGGGTACAAATATTGATTTATTATCGCTGTATTTGTGCATCTGTAAATAATAAAAGAATTGCATTTTTTTAAAGTAAATTAAAAAAATAGCTGGCAGAACAGGATTCAAACTAACTAGAAAGTAGAAGGGGTGGCCAAATACATTGAACACCCACTTCTCTTTTTCATAAGTCATGGGATTTGAACTCCTGGGTTTCAATCCTGGTTGTGTTAAACCAATGATGTATAAATTGATTCTTGTCGCTACCTAACCTGGGGTTCAGCATTATTAGGATAGGGCTTGGAGCAGTGGAATGAGAAAGACCAATTGTCTGCAATTGAAAATTCCCCTTCTTAAGCAACTGATGTACACAAATCCCCCCCCCCCCCCCCCCCCCCGAAACAAAAAACCCAGGGTATGTTCAGATTTTCAGTCTAACATTGTTCCATCTGAGTTGGAAACATAGGATCAAATGTAATTGTGTGGTTTGGCATTTTAAAAAAAAGTATGCTTCATCAGACCATGCAACTTTAAAACAGTTCAGGCTATGGTGCCATCAAACCTCCAGTGGGACATCCTGGAACCTGACTAGGTTACATATGGTGATTGGAATGAAGGCTTGAATAATGAGGCCATGAGATTGCCCTAATTGCTTAATGAGTATTGCTGCATAATGGATGTAGCAAAGTAGGTGGCCAAGGGGATGAGCTAATAAATTCAGTAATTATTCTGTATAGGCTGTCCCCAATACTTAGCTAATGAACTAGTATCCAAGTTGGATATATAGAACCAAATTGAGATAAGTGTTTTGGTTTTGAAAAAAATACATTTCATCGGACCATGCAACTTTAAGCAAGTTGTGGACCTGCTCATCAACCTTTATTAAATAAAATAAATAAACACCTAGTTGGAAATGCTTAATTGTTGTTGTATTTTACAATCAATGACATCTAATTTGTATATGTACATTTTCAGGACGACGTTCAAGCTGCATGGCTTATCAAAAGGATCAAAGAAGAAAATGAAAAGAAACGCTATGACATAATGAGCAAGATATTCTCGTTGAACTGATAATTGATATGTTATCGTAATACATAAACAGGAAATTTGATTTGATATACACACGCGCAATATTTTTTTGTAATTATCAGAACCGTTAACAGTAAGACAAGGAAAGCCCGTTTGTTTCTAGCTGCAATATTAGTAAAGCGTAAGCCCAACCAGTTGAACTACGTGTTTATATTTCTGTTATCAACTGGTTTGATGTTATTGGTAATGATACAGTCCATTAGTGAAACAATTCTCACATGTAGGCCTATATCAGGAGAAGCGTGGGGGCGGGTGGGGGTGGGGGGTCGAAGAAAGAAAAAGTACGATTGCTTTCGGAGAGCATTTCCCGACATCATGGCGAAACATTTGCCATAACTCATCACATTAATCATCTTAGTCATCATCATTCTTGTGTATGCTTATATGATGTATCATCCCCATGAATAAACATTTAGGAAATAAAAAGAAAGTTCAATTTGGTCAACTGTAACATTAAATGAATTTACATCTTGATCGAGGTGGAGTGCTATGACAAGTTTGGACATGACGCTAATAGCCACAATTTGACCACAGGAACCCTTACACGATGCATGGTCGGGCCTAGATAAAAGATTCACCCGGTACTTGTAGCCTACTGCAGCAGTACGGGGTGAATATTGTATCTAGGTCGGGCCCTAAATAACTGTGAATAGTTTGTTTCAAGTTATACAAATTATGACTGATCATATCTGATGATGATAATAATAATAATTGTGAATAAAGAAATTGTTGTGATCATGGTTCGGCATCTTTAATTAATATATGCATAATCACGTATACGTTAGTATAAATATATATATATATTTAGTATATGCTGTATAATCACTCCGCATCCAAAAAGTCATCGGCTGGTTACCTCTATTCGTTAGGTTATCTGATACATGGTGCCACCTACTCGCCTGAGACAAAAATATGTGTGTGAGTGAGTGAGTGAGAGTGATCGATCTAACTGGATCTAGGTTGCACTATTGGTGAGAAAGAGTAGGCCCCTCCTAACATTTACTTGACATATGTATTAATTTGTATGCATTATATTCTTATCTCAATCAATGTATCACGAATAGAATGCGATCTCGTCTAAACTGTCCAATCTATATTCTATAGTGACTATAATAACAGTACTTCTCATCGACTCATGAGGCTTGGACTATACTGGATATTCATAGCCTCACCCCATGGTCTTTTTTAATTTTCTAAAAAGGTTATATTTTTATAATCCTTATATAATAATAAATATATTATTAAAGATCATATATAATTAAGATTATATATATATATTTTACCTCGTCCTCAACCTCTTGGCTATTTATAGCCCAGTGAGATATAGCACTCCCGCCCGATCAATTTGCGTTCCCAACTCGCCATGAATGGACGTGTGAACGGCGAGCTCCAGTCTTCGAAACTACCTATATAACTAAAGTTTTTGGATAGTTGAATATTACTAAAAGCCCAACATTGTTGGTAACCTTTTTTAAAGGTTTAGTTAGGAGAGCTGCATTTAGCAAGCTCTGGAAATTATTCAAAATTTGTGTTGGTGGACACCAGTGGAGCGGAAGCCGCCGGTGGTGTTGTCGGTGGGATTACTTGTCAGCCCGTTTATGCCTATCTCACAGAGGCCCGAGTCGCCGGTGATACGACAACAGAATGTGTGCCTCGCTAGTGCCAGTCCTCGAGGGCATTCACATATAGATTTGGGGATAGGCACCCCGATACAGGTATGCACAGAGGCTACGTACACTGTGTACCAATATACCCAATTTTCGTATAAATTAATTAAGGGTATATTGGGTAGGTCAAATAATTTATTCTGTCGAGACGGTGTCTCATGAAATTGTTGCAGAGTCATTTTACTCATGTGCAATGTGGCCTATTTTATTATATTTTTCAACTCAAAGGTAGCGGGGAAATATTAACACATATATAAAGAATAAATATAGCTTTTTAGATTGTGGATTTAGGCTCTCATTTCATTTCCCCAGCGTGTATATAGATGAGAGGGACAACTCCCGCGAAAATCGGTAACACAGGCTACAGTGGCGCCTCTCGTGGTTATTGTTGAACAAGCCGTGAGTTTGACGGTACACGCAGTGCAAAGCATCAGTTTTATTCAAAATTAATAGGAATCCAGAACCCTAACCTTATAAATTTAATATAATCTTTTTGGTAAACATGTTTTCTATATGTGTTCCCAGCAGTTTGTGTCTAGGTCATGTGGTTTTAAAGATATTTCACTTTTTCTGTATGAAGATTGCTCACCGCCATTGACAATGCATTGAGTCTGCCGTACGTGCAGTGCAAAACGTCTATTTTATTCAAAATTAATAGAAATACAGAACCCTAACCATATGAATTTAATATAGTCTCATCGTTGAATATGTTTTCTATATGTGTTCCAAACAGTTTGTTTCTATGTGGTGTATTTTTAGAGATATTTCACTTTTTCTGTATGAAGATTGCACACGACCATTGACAATGCCTTGAGTTTGCCCATATGCGTAAACTGTTCAACAACTACCACTTGGAGCACCACAGTCGGCAGCTGTTACATGGTCTAGTATGAGAGTTGTCCCTCTCATCTATATACACGCTCTCTGTTAAAACTCAGTTTTACCTGAACGCGGCCCTGATCCATGAGCCCCGTTCACACAGCACAACTTTAGGCCGAACTAGATAAGGCAAACTAGGCGTCCTGTCCACACAAGCAGTACTCGGGGTGGTTTAAGGCGAAAATCGATCCCTGCGCATGAGCAAGTCCATACTAACCAGCGGTAGTTTCGGTTCATCGATGTCACCATGAGAGAGTGTGGGTTCGACCTAGATATGTATTGACTGAATCGTATTGTTTTGGAACGGTCAAAACTTCTGCTGGGCAGTGAAACCCTAAAAATGAATGATGAAAAAAATATTTGTGAACCTCTAGCCGGTTCATAGACCAAATTATATTGTACAGTGTGACGTGCTAAATCCGCTTCAAGTAAACCGCTACCGTCCACACAAGCTAGATGGGCCGACTTAAGTTAGTTCGGTTCATCTAAACTACCTCGTGAGGTGGTTTAGTTGAAGTGAACTAGATAGGGCGACTCAGGCTTAAGTCGCCTCACAATTTGAGGCGAACTAGTTGAGGCGACTTAACGGGCCAGTGTGAACGGGGCTCATATCTCAGGCGCTCTATTTACTTCCGGTTTTGGCTCCCAAACTGCAGGTGTAACAATCAAGGCGTTCAACACTAACGCCTCATGTGATTATTCAATAACACGCTTTGAAACAAGAACACAATCCACCGAAACTTGCACAAGAAGTAATTACACTAATATTTAAGGTAAGAATATCTAGATTCACCATATCCGGCGTAATGATTCAGTTTGAGCGATAAGGGGGGGGGGGGGGTTGACTTATATGAGCCAGTGTCGCAGTGAGTTCTGTGACATGGCATCATTCATTGTTGGCAATGAGGGTTGGGCGTAGTTTCATACATGCCAAACATGGACTTATGCATGGATCATACGCATATCTAATTTGTTCGAGTGTTAGCACACAATGACAAGGAATACATTCTTAAGCAACTTCAGTCCCGATAGAGGGGGTGTAATAACGTCACGAGGCAACTTCCGGTGGCCATATTGGATTACATATGCAAGGCTTGGAAGTCCCTACATTGTGCTTATTTACCGATTTGTTGGTTTATTTGTCACTGTTTTGAGCAGTTTGGCCTCAAAAGTTGGGGGAAAGGGGGTTTTTGATGGAGGGGAAGCATTTTTTAAATCATGTAGCCTCACATCATGGCTAAAGTGCAGTATGTTGACACTTTGGATGCTCTGTCAAAGAATTAGAGAGGTTCAGGCAGTACCTGCTAGGTGGCGCCACATACTTCAGCAGCCCTGATTATAGGTAGGCCCAGTGGTGGCCATAGTGTTCTTGGTATAAGATAGGGGGCACCATAGGTGGTATTAAGTGTAATCCAAGATGGCTAACTGCCGAGTGATGACGTCACATGCACTCCCTCTATAGTTGAATCAGCAACCATTCGAACGGAGGTGTCCTACCTTTTGACCCCATCTCACGCAACGCTAGTGTAGGTACCCCAGTAAAATTGTCAAATTATTCCAAACATTCAAATTATAATTTCATTGGCAGCTCCAATGAATCAAAAGCAATATGCTTTTTGAATTTTTAAGATATTCCAAAAATTGAATGAGATATGTGCATTTGAAGTTTATAACAACATTTCCTTGTAGTTTCTTTATTAATGATCATACTTCACACCAATGTTCTTCTTCGTATACCAGATCACCCCAGCTTATCAAAACTGATATAAAAAAATTAGATCACCGGAAAATGTAGGCTTCCATGGCAACCATAATGCAATCACTCCCACCTACAATATGAGTCAACTGTAGCTATTTTTAATTAATGGTCAGGTCCTGATGAAATTTCACATCAAGGTTCTTCTTGGTCTGGCAAATCACCTCAGCTTATCAAAACTGATATACAAAAATTAGATCACAGAAAAATGTTGGTTTTCATGGCAACTGTAATACAATCATGCCCACAACTGCAGTTTCTTTATTAGTGGTTTGATCCTGATCAAACCTGACATCAAGGTTCTTCTTCGTATACCAAATCACCCCAGCTTATCAAAACTGATATACAAAAATTAGATCACAGGAAAATGTAGGTTTCCATGGCAACTGTAATACAATCACTCCCGCCTACAATATCAGTCAACTGTAGCTCTTTTTTAATAATGGTCAGATCCTGATGAAATGTCACATCAAGGTTCTTCTTGACCGGCTCAGCAGACATCATCTGGAATTGAATAAAAGGTCATTTAGAGACAACGTGAAAATAAATTTGACACGTCAAAATTCTCGGCGTAATATGCAAAACTACCAACCAAGCCACCAACCAACAACCAAACCACCAACAACCAAACCAACAACCAAACCACCACCAACCAACAACCAACCACTAACAACCAACCAAGCCACCAACAAACAAACCACCAACAACCAAATCACCAACCAAACCACCACCAACAACCAACCACCAACAACCAAACCACGAACCACAAACAACCAAACCACCAACAACCAACCAAACCACCAACAACCAACCAAACCACCAACAACCAACCAAACCACCAACAACCAAACCACCAACAACCAACCAACAACCAAACCACCAACAACCAAACCACCAACAACCAAACCACCAACAACCAAACCACCAACAACCAAACCACCAACCACCAACAACCAAACAACCACCAACCAACCAACCACAAACAATCAACAACCAAACCACCAACAACCAAACCACCAACCAACCACCAACAAACAAACAACCAAACCACCAACAACCAAACCACCAACAACCAAACCACCAACAACCAAACCACCAACAACCAAACCCAACCAAACACCACCAAACACCATTGATCTAACGACTAACGTAGGCGACGCATCCCTCGACCCTCCCGCGGGCCGCGGGGGCCGCGTGTGAGTCACTCACCTAGAGAATCCAGTCAAAACTGCCCGACACCAACTTTTGGCTGCCAGATTCTAGAGTTGCGATTCCAGTTGTAGTCATTGTATGACCATTTTTAGGAAGAAAAAATGCTAAAGTTTCACATTCTCATAGTTAACATGGACATTCCCGGCAGTCTTACCTCTGATTTCTGCATCTGAAGACTTGAATGGCTTGGTAAAATGCCTTTCAAATGTCACACAGTACTGAAAATGGTCTCTATCTGTGCTTCAGTCTGTTGCGCTTCAAACACAGATGTAGCAGTCAATGCAGTGTGCCTGTGCTGCACATGTGGTGCCGTTTTCCGACATGACTGTGCAGCTCGGGAGGTCGCAAGAAGTTGTACGAGTTTTATCGGACCGGCGACAGTGGCGCTCCCGGCGGATTCCGGGGTACCTAGCTAGTGGTGAATGCCCATATTATGCTGGCCACCCCCTTCCGAAATAGCGAAATAGCGAATGGTAGAGAGGAAGTGTGAACACTTATTTGTCTCTCATTTTTGCTTGAGTGCAAGTAAATAAGCAACACAAGGACTAATTAGTAGCATGTGGTGAATAAGGGGTCAAATTTCCCTGGATCATCAGCCCACCCCATGCTTTTTCTAATCTATTCTTGAATGAATTTATTGACTCGGCATCAATAACATTTTGTGGGAGACTGTTCCATATATATTTATGATCCTGTTTGAGAAACTGTGTTGCCTTAACTTGGAAATGGCTCTGGGTTTTACTAGTTTGAGAGTATATATGGCACTGACTGCCTTCTCTATTATTCACAGTGAAAAATATATCTATTTTATCAAAACCTTTCATAATTTTAAATACTTCAATTATGTCACTTCTTTTCCTTCTGTAGATAAGGGTAGGAAGTTTCAATTCCCTAAGCCTTTGTTCATAGGGTATGTCCTTTATAACTGAAACTAATTTCATTGCACATCTCTGAACCTTTTCGATCTCCAGAATATCTTTCCAAAAAATTGGGCTCCAAATTTGTGGACAGTATTCCAAAATTGGCATAACAAGAGATTTAAATAGAATGAGAAAATTGTTCTTGTTGAGGCGATGGAAAGTTCTTTTAATTATTCCTACTCTCTGGTTAGCATTTGAGATGATAGTCCTCATGTGTTTCTGAAAGGAGAGTTGGGAGTCGAAGGTTACGCCCAAGTCCTTTTCATAGCTATCTTGTTGCAGGACAGTGTTCTTCATATTATAGGCATAATGAGGATTATTTTTCCCTTAATGAATAATTTTGCACTTCTTTTCATTGAAGGGCAATTGCCATTTCTCGGACCATTGTGCGAGTTTCAGAATATCCTCTTGCAAGAGATTTTCATCTCTTATATCTTTTATTGCTCGAAAGACCTTTGTGTCATCCACAAATATTTTTACGTTTGATGAGACACTGCCTGGCAGGTCATTTATAAATATTATAAATACTATTGGTCCCAGCACACTTCCCTAAGGTATTCCTGAGGTGACATTCTTAAAGGAAGATTTTGTATTACCTACGACTACCCTATGATAGCCTATGCTCCCTTCTAAGTTCTAGGTACGTCAAATGAAAATTGTAAATTTGGTACACAGTACTGCAAATCGGTAGACAGACAGAGCTCACAGAATAGATTATAGGGTTTTTTAATTCGAGTAAATACGATCAGTCGTCCCAAAGTTATCTACGATTTAGTTTTCCTAGAAATCAACATTTTGTCCTATTGGTTATAGCTAATAAGTTGTGACAATTTGTTTAAATCTGGGAATATTCCTAGTGCATTAGGGGATACCTCTCATGGTTTTACAAGCTGTTGAAGTCAACCACTGTTGAAAAAGTCATCGGACAGATAAGTAACGTTTGAAAATCAAATGGGATGAGGAAATATGTCTGAGAGAATATGATCGTAGTACTTTCCAAGTACTCTATTGACCTACATATTGACCTACGTTTTCGTGCGCGATGAAAATGGTGGTAAATCGGCGTGAGCAGCTACTGCCGCGCCGATTCCACCGATGCGCACACAAATTGAAAAGCACTGTAGTTTTGTCAATTCTGTATGCATTTTGATGAAATACCACTGCGGGCGATGCCGCCGATGCACACACAAATTTAAAAGCGCTGTAGTGTCTTTCCGAATGGACAGATATATACACAATATAAATATCAAATGAAAGATAAATAACTAAATATTGAGGATTGTCAGACTACTAGAATGATTTTCAAACGTTACTTATCTATTCGATGACTTTTTCAACAGTGGTTGAATTCAACAGATTGTAAAACCATGAGAGGTATCCCCTAATGCACTAGACATTTTCCCAGATGTAAACAAGGTTGTGATTGGTCAATTCTGATGACATCCTGTATGGCAAGTCATTTGCATGGTATTTGTGAATGGGTTTTACAGAGCACCTCTGAATATAGGCATATAGAAACCAGGTCACAGAGTTCAGCTGCTGTAGTGGAGACAGCTATACCGCAGCGCCCCAAGCGGGAATTGATGTACCCTATCCCTTCCCCCATTGGCATCCTCATCACTGTAAATAGTTCAGACGTATGAAATCATAGTGCGGTGCATGGACCCCCACACTCATTTTTTTACCAGAGTTGCGGTAACTAGGAGTCCACAAGTAAAACTTAAGCCTTAAACTTAAGGGAAAAGGTATAGGTGGTCGGGAAAACAAACAAACTCAGAATAGTTAATACTGAACTTTTCCACTTGGTGGTGTAGAGTAACCTAGATTGGTCATGTGACAGCTGTTGTTGTGAAGATGGCTGGGTGAGTGGAGAGAAGGGAGAGTAAAACTGGGGTATTTTCAATTTTCTTTAGAGTAGTTCAAACAGGATTTTATATTTGCTTTTATGTAAAATATATATGTCAGTACAATTACATTGCATAATTCAATCAGAAACACGTAGAAGGAAAAGTTTTGTTGTTGTTGAATGTAAAAAGGTTTTGGACTGTATGGGGTTTGAACCCACAACACCAAACAACTTCAGATTACAAGTTCAACACCCTAACCACTAGACTACAGAAGCCACATGTAGCTGGTTGTCTCAGTTCCGGCTATTTGTGTATAGGACGTCATATATATATACAAGGTGTATGTATGTATGTATGTGTATGTATGTATGTATGTATGTATGTATGTATGTATGTATGTATGTATGTATGTATGCCTTGTATGTATCATATATACTAGACTAGTAACTAGTGCATCTATATATATCAAATGTATGTGCTGTGTGGCCATCATACGGCAACCGTAAAGTTACTGCATGGCCACAGCACAATATTTAGAAATTTTATATATACACTAGTAATAGTATATATGTCAAATATATATACAAGGTATATATGCAAGGTACATAAATATATGCATGCATGCATACATACACACACCTTGCATATATGATGTCTTGTATATATACAAGGTATATACAAGGTATATATATATACATGCATGGATGTATTCATACACCTTGTATATATGACATTGTACAAATAGCCTGAACTGAGACAACCAGCTCATGTGGCCTCTGTAGTCTAGTGGTTAGGGTGCTACATATATATGTTAGTACACTTACATTGCATAATTCAATCAGAAACACATATAGAAGGGAAACGTCTTTTTGTTGTTCAATGTAAAAAGTAGTGGACTGTATGGTGTTTGAACCCACAAGGCCAACAACTTCAGATTATAATTTCAACACCCTAACCACTAGACTACAGAGGCCACATATAATTACTGGTGTCAGTTCAGGCTATTGCCATGTACATAGTGTCTACGCATACCATATGTGAGCAGTACGCATATCCTTGGCGGTCTAAGCCTATGTGAGGATGCACACGCATGTGTTTTGCGCGCATCCGTTTTTAATTTGTCAGTTACACTGAATATAAAAGGAAAACGTTTCTTTTTGTTATTGAATGTAAAAAGGAGTGAACCATATGGAGTGAGATATGTGCATTTGAAAGTTTTTGACTTTCAGATCTTTTGTATTAGCTAATGCAGCAGCCATTCCATGCTGGCCACATCAGCTGGCCTGAGCATTAATAGGTTGATGCGATCCGCCACGAATACACAGGTTTCCGGTTTTAATGCTATGATGGCAGCAGCCATTCTGGTTGTGCCTATGCATTATCGTTTGGACGGGATCTATCACAAATGCACAGGGTTCCGCGCTTAATGCTATGATGGCAGCAGCCATATTCTACGATCCAGCCGGACCTGAGCGTAATGGCTTGACAGGATCTGCCACAAATGCGCAGATTTCCAGGTTTTATGCTATGACGCCAGTGACTGTTCTTGTAATGCGTTATCGGTTGGACGGGATCCATCGCAACTGTGCCGGGTTCTGGGCTTAATGCTATGACGGCAGCAGCCGTTCCACATTGTCTGCGCCGGCAGATGATTCAGGATCGCAGAACATGCAGTTCGTCATAGGTGAGTGTAGAAACTGATATGGTGCTACGACCCCATGCCGTCCTCCGACGCACACGCTGTGGAATGGCGAATTTGCGCTGGATCCCGTCCAAACGATAACACATCTAGGAATGACCAGAACGGCTGCTGCCATCATAGCATTAAACCCAGAAATTGAGGCGGATCCCGTCAAACCATTAATGCTCAGGCCCAGCTGAATCATAGAATATGCAGTTTGTCATAGGTGAGTGTAGAAACTGTATGGTTCTACTACCCCGGGCCTATATATATATATATATATATATATATATATATATATATATATATATATATATATATATATATATATATATGTATATATATTTGTATTGGCAGATCAATATATATATTTTTTGTTTGGTCCATATATATATATTTTACCTCGGTACCACCCTCTGGGTCCTTGTAGTCCAGGGAGAAGGAAGCACATCCGGGTCCAGCAATTAGCATAATCTACTTACAACGGGAGGACGTTTGTTGAGTAGCTCTGGCAGTTTTTCTACATTAACTACTAAACCAACCAGGTTAGTATCATTTTTGACTGGATATGATGGTATAGTTCATGTTAGCATTCACATACATCAAGTTTTTATAACTTTTCATGAAGAATCGACTGAGTTATAGTTTAATTACGATTTGTCGTAACATCGTTAGAACAATGCAGCCATTGTTCTTTGTAATGCCGCAAGTTGCCGAACAGAGAGATGTTTGGCAGGAGCCACTTACATCGTTAGGATTTATTCCTGGGTTTCTTTCAGATTCCCCAAATTATGATACCTAAAATGTTTTCGCTAGGAACAGCTAGAGACTGGTAACTCAAGACTCCTGGCTAGCCAGTGTGAATCTCAGGGATGCATACTATACTGGCTAGCCAGTGTGAATCTCAGGGATGCATACTATTACTATACAGTGCCGATTTATAAACCCGATCGGAAGTTTCTCAGGTTTTGTTAGAATAATGAGCTTTATGAGTTCATCTGTATGTCAAATGGTCTAGCTTGTGCCCTATGCATTTTCACAAAGTTACTTAAGCCAATTTTTTCCCACATGGCTAGGAAGGGACATGTTATGTTTTCTTATATTGATAACTCGTTTATTGTTGCACAAACACAACAACATTGTCAAACAGCGATAGACAAACTGTGTGAGACTTTTAAGAGGTTAGGTTTCTACATACATGAAACTAAATCAGTTTTGACACCAACAAAGAAATTAAAGTTTCTGTTTTTTTTTTATTGACCCCAGAGAAATGACTATTTCGTTTACGAAACAGAAAGTTGATAAGTTTTTAACAACGACCAACCAATTATTACAATTGAACAAACCAAAGATTTGCCAAGTGGCAATACTAATTAATAGGAATCATGATAGCCTATGCTCCTGCTATCCTATATGGCAAAGCACATATTAAATCACTAGAAATAGAGAACTTAGCGTTGGCTGGTACTAAAGGCAACTTTGAACGGCCCATGACGATTTCTCCAGAAGGCCTATTGGAAAATTCCCCCAACTCTATTAGAATAGGGGAACCCAATACTGCCGTTACAACAGATGCTTCACTCGAAGGATGGGGGCTCAACCAACAGGCAACAGGTGGTCAGTGGATGGAAGATGAAATCTCCGATCATATTAATGTTCTAGAGCTCAGGGCTATTTATTTAGGGCTACGTAGTTTAGTTCACCTACCCAAAAATCATGTAAGAGTGTTGATGGATAACACCACAGCCATGGCTTACATACATAATATGGGGGCAATTGTTCCAAACCATGTAAGCACTTAGCCAAACTAATTTGGGATTTGGCAGAAGACCATGACATATGGCTAACAGTAGCACATATTCCAGGCAGTCAAAACATTTTGGCTGACAGGAAAAGTCTACATTTCCACGACCATCTAAAATGGTCGCTAAATGATTATATTTTTAACCACATTTGCGATAGATGGGGTAAACCAGAAATTGACTTATTTGCATCACGCAACAGCAAAAAGTTACCCAAATATGTATCCATATAATATTTAGATAATTTTTTATCCTATAAAGTATGTGAAAGATTGCTGGACCTGGATGTGCTTCCTTCTCCCTGACCCATGACTATCCGAGGCTAGTACCTCGGGAAAACACCAGTTATCCATCATCTGTACCAGGTAAGACTTGTATAACTATAGTATACATACCCTGTATATACATTGTACATATATGACATATATACTGTAGTAGTCTGCACTGACCTCTCAGGCAAGGAGCCGCATAGACATGTAGGCATGGGTAGTGTGGTGATATCAGGGAGTCTAGGTGGTGTAATGGTTAGCACACTGGCCTGGAATGCAAAGAGGTGTGGGTTCGAGTCCCACTCTAGGTGCAGTATTTCCCATTTTCATCACCCCCATGACACTGGTTGCGTGACCATGATCCTGTACAAGCTACGCGCTGTATGGTTGTTGAACCTACCCTGTGTATGTATGTAAGTGCATTGTCTGTATGTATGTACAGATGAACCTCGATCCAACGGACTAATAGGGGGGAGCAGTTGTCCGTTAAAGCCGTTTGTCCATTGCAGCGACAAAATTTTCCAGGGGGTATGAAAATAAACACAAAATACAGAACTAAGGTTCATAAAAAGTGGTGGTGGCTACTGAAGTATTGCTGGTGGAAGGCTGGGGTTCAGGAGGCTGGGGTTCAGAATGGTGGGTTTCAGGATCCTTGCGTTTAAAAAATGTGTAAAGTTTCAACTGCTTGCCTCGCTGATACTGTTCCCTAATAACTAGTTCTCTTAAAGTGCGCAAATGTTCAGATATTCACTCTAGCGGATTGTGTCTGTTGGATCCGGAATCCATTGCATCGGTGTCCGTTGGATCGAGGTTCATCTGTAATTGTAAGCATTATAAGACTTACAATTCCAGGGGGACGAGTGTAGTAGTCTGCACTGACCTCTCAGGCAAGGAGCCGCATAGACAGGTAGGCGTGGGTAGTATGGTGATATCACGGAGCCTAGGTGGTGTAATGGTTAGCACACTAGCCCGGAATGCAAAGAGATGTGTGTTCGAGTCCCGCTCTAGGCGCAATATTTCCCCATGACAATACTATTACTAGTGCATATATACTAAATGTATTTACTGCGTGGGCAACATATATACATTTTATATATGACTCGTACTAGGTATCACAATGGATAAAAATAAAAGTGATTTTTATGGCATTTTTGTTGTTGCTTTTAATAAAGGATGGCAAGGGAAGCAAATAAATACATATTTTATTGAGATACCTTTATTAGTTCAAAAGTTATGAGACTTTATAATGTAATGAAATTGACCAAAAAAGTGTTGTTTTTCAATTTTAGCTCTGAACCAAAGTTAAGGGGTCTCTAAGTTAAATATTTGAAGTCTCAGATGTTTGAAATTCATGATATTCATTCAGGACTATACACACATGAAGCCTATTTTTGTTCATACCTGTTAGTGTTACATAATTAATTTTCCAGATAATTATGCACCAAACTTGGTTCAGACAGCAATTTCAGAATTGTAAAAGTAACTAAAAGTGTGAAATTAGTGGAATAGGGAAGACTTTTTCAACATAACTTCAGAATGGTTGGCGCCCTGGTGCCGCCCTGGGTTGGCGATCTGGCGCCGATCTGGCGCCGACCTAGCGGTGCCAAAATATGCAATGCCGCGCTGAAACCCCAGTCACACGAGAGGCAGCGTTCGCCGCCAACCTCCCTACACCCAAAAGGACGCCAACCACCCAGTGTTCCATTCGATACAGTGATTCAAATACGTTGTAGGCGCCATGTCGGCGCCGAACACATGGTGACTGCAGCATCCAATGGCAATTCGCCAACCCAGGGCGGCGCCAGGGCGGTGCCAGGGCGGCGCCAACCATTTTGAATGGCGCCGCCGGAACAGGGCGCAAGGAGGTTGCACATGCAGCAGCAACAACCTCCTTGCGCCCAAAATTTCCGAAATGGGCGCCGGGAGGTTGGCGATTTCGCGGCGCCAGGACTCAATGGGGGCGTAAGGAGGGCGCAAGGAGCACGTTTTGACGTCGCGAATCGATCGGAAACGAACGCAGACCTCGTGTGACTGGGGTTTCACCGGGTGGTAGGCACTACGGCGGCGTCCTGGCGGTGCCCTGGCGCCGATCTGGCGCCGCCCTGGCGCCGCCCTGGCGCCTACCACGTATTTGAATCAATGTATCGAATGGAACGCTGGGTGGTTGGAGTCCTTTTGGGCGTAGGGAGGTTGGCGGTGAAAGCTGCCTCTCGTGTGACTGGGGTATTAGCTAGGACGATGAAAATGTCGTCCACCTTTGGCCAACGAAATATGTTGTTTGGACCACAATTTAAAAATTGAATGGTTGCAACAGTAGGAGAGTCTACACTGATCACCATTCCAATATACCATTCAGTTTCATAATACCCCAGTCACATGAGAGCCAGCGTTCGCCGCCAACCTCCCTACGCCCAAAAGGACGCCAACCACCCAGTGTTCCATTCGATACACTTATTCAAATACGTTGTAGGCACCATGTCGGCGCCAGGTCGGCGCCAGGTCGGGGCCAACCACATGGTGACTGCTGCTTCGCATGTGTTAGCACCAACCCAGGGCCGCGCCAGGGCGCCAACCATTTTGAATGGCTGAACACATGCTTTATTTGGGAACTTGGATCATGTAACTGAGTAGGTTCTATTTCTTTACAATTAACTTTGCTTGAAGTTCCAAGTGCTTTCTTTCTTCGCTTGGTCATACTACTATTACTAGTATTGTTAGTGTCACTGTTAGCATCACAAGATACTCGTTTCCTCTTTCCATTTACCATGACTGTACTAGTAGTAGCAGAATGCCTAGTAACATTTTTAAGATTTTCTGGATGAGACTCTGCAACTACAAGCACCAATTTTAAGTCTGACAACAGATGGATTAATTTTTTTGGCCAAACATCAACCATTTATCCTTGACCCCCAATACTATTTTCAGATATCTCATTTCATTTTTGACCATTTCCAATCTTACTTTGTTTTTTTCTTTGTTTTGGTCACATCTTTTCATCAAATTATCAACATCCCTTGGTCCTCTACAAGGTCCCCCCATGGCTATACACACTATTAATTAGCTTCTGAGAAATTTCCATTTGCACACTTTGCTCAAGTTATTTTCCTTGCGTTTCCTCCCTTAGCTTTTATTTGTTTTTGTACCTCTTTTTCAACATTTCTTTGATTTTCCCTCAGCTTCTCGCTTTTTTCTGCAGCAACTTTCATTAGGTTAGCCTGTTTCTGTGGAGATTTGGATTGTTTAATTTTCTTAACCATCTGGACACTCAAATGGAAATGGGCAGAAGCATGACGTCTTCGAAACTGGCTAATATCCAAGTCTCCAAACTCATACTCTGAGACTAAGTTTGTCACATGACAATGTTTCATTTTTTTGCCTTAGCTCTGGGGAGACCTCTTCACCAAATTTTCCTCCAGGCAAAAAACCACATAACTAACTGCCTTTCAGTGACAATGACAAATTTAGCCATAATTCTCTCCAGGGCTGATTTTGTGATTTCTTTCATTGCTTCATTTTAAGCCAAGCTTAAGTTTTCTTCTGCCAGAGCATCCAAAACTTTGCTCGAAGGTACAGAAAAATCTGGGAAGACACTTATGGGTTCATTTAGCAGTACACTGCCCACTCTTTCATCTGATCCAACATTGACTGGATATATTTGTATTGGTCAACGTATTCGCCTCCCCCTTTCAACATATTCCAGAATGGACCACTAATACAAAAGTATACCAGCCCAAGTGCCCTTACAAGTGCCCCTATCTCTATACTCTCATTGTCAAGGCGTATACATTATCCAGTTTCAGGTTTAATGGCGGTGCCATATAATTAAGTAGTCAACAAGTTTTGAATGTGATAAAACAGACTACCAGCTCCTTCAAAAAAGATTTTGAACCTGTTCATCCGGAAGCTGGTTACAAATGAGGTGTCACTTATGATCTCGGAACAAAATGCATCCCAGTCACTTTTGCAACCACTCTCTGCATCACCACGGGGACCAAGTACATCACATACCGTTCTGATGAATCTGCCGACTGAAGACTCCCCGGATGAATTGAACCTTGCAAATTTGGCATGTGCACCCCTCCCCAAATGAGACCCACATTGAACTTCTATATCTTTTTCGATTTCTTTGAGTGTGGTTCACACGCAGTTGATAAGCCAAGCAAAAATTGTGCATTACAGTTCAGGAAGTAAAAATACAAGTTATCACTGTCAGTTTCATCCAACTGTTCTTTTCTGTACTCAGCAAGTTTATTAAAAAATGTTTTATTAACACTTTCTCTCTGTCCGTCATGGTAGCAAACATTTTACTCAGAAAAGATTTGTACATGCCATCCTTGTTTTCCTCACTACATATTTGAGTCAGCTCTTGTAACATACATATTACATTGTCCAACAATGTACAGCTGTTCTCAACAGATACAGTATGAAACCCAGCAGAAAGTATTTGCCCAGAGTTCAGGGTCACTTGATTACAAATCTTTTCCCATCCCTGGTGGTACCATCGACATGCAAGTCCCATCTATCTGACTTTAGCATTTCTTCTGCAAGTTACAGCTTACTCAACACATGGGCATGATCTACAAAGTTTATAGCTGAGGAGGCTGACATAGTGTCTGACAGTTTTTTGTCAAAAACCCATTTGAAAACTGTTCACTACATCACCAGCTTTATTTGTTGGAATGTCATATTCATAATACAGTTCCATTATACACTTTTTAATCTCATCTATGTATGGCTTCCCTGGGGCATATGTTTTTACAGCAATTTCTTCTGTTAAGAATAAAGAACACTCAGTCTGCAGTCCAATGTAGTCTTGTTGTGCTGCATGTGCCATATTCTTTGCTTTTGTTTTTTCTGCAGTGATAGATTTGACCTTTAGTCTCTGTTCCGTTAGTTGTGTTTGCAGGCTTCTGATTTTTTTGTTTTATACTGGAGATTTCTTCTTTCACATTTCTTTTTGCCAAGGCATGTAAGCAAGTCTCTTTGGACTCTAGATATACTTTCTTTCTATGTAGTGCTTGGTACTGTGCATTTATTTTGTTCAGTTCAGAGGTCTTTACTATCAAATTTGCATTACATGCATTCAGTTCTCTTTGTTGCCTGTCAATTGCTGTTTCACTGACATCACACTTTTTTTCTAATGTTATAACATATTTGTCAAGTTTCTGAACTTTATCATACTGTGTTTTGCAACTTTCTTTCAATGTTGCTACTTTCAATTTCATCTGATCCAGTTCATCTTGATGGTTATTCACTTTTTCTTTTAATTGGTTACACTCTTTGTGTAGTTTCTCATTTTCCTTCACAGTTTGTCTAAGTGTCTGCACAAGATCCTTGTCACGGTTAGTGCCACACTAATCATGAGGAGAGGCGCCTGTTGTGTTATCTTTTGAAGGTTGAACACACAGAACAATGGTTTGCTTTTTAAATGATACAGTTAAGGGACCTTTTTTTTTTCTGACAACGTTAAACCTGCTCTGTGTGGAAAAACGTTGGCTGTATACTATTCTGCCAATTGCAACAGGCACCCATTTGTAGGTCAATTTTGAGGGAGAGTAGCATTGAGTGAAGTGGGTCCACAACTCTCCCCACACATATTTGGTTCTATAAATAAAAACTAAACAAGGTTGTGCTTGGAGAGCATTTGTCGGAGTACGGTTCCTGTCTCAGCAGCCTATACCTGTTCACTTTTAGGTGAGTCAAATACCATTTTTATAAATACATACTTTCTTGTTATTGCACATTCAATTCATTTACTTTCATACCACAAGCACGCCCAAAACAACCAGAACGAAATAGCTTGAAACTCTAAGTACATCTCTTTCAGTCGATAAACCTTCCAGACAAGAAGCATGCGGTCTCCCGATTCGGCCACCGCCTCTGGTTCTATTGGAAAGAACTGTGAATTACTATTAAAATGGTCTTTACATTTTTATTCTAGAACAGACATGAAGAAACTTATGTAATTCTTGCGTTGTGTTTATGCTCAGTGCTTGGTGGGTAGTTTCACAGTGTTGGCAAGTGGGATCGAAATGTTACTTTGCTAATGACTCCAGAAATGGTTAATTTATCATTATTTCCTTATTTTTATACTTCTTTATGAAAAAATTCTCCATCTAAGGAGGATGTTGAATATGACCATTTGAAATGAAATGTCTTATTGTTCAGGAGTTTGTGACACTTTATTTTCAATCGTGTTGACAATGTCACAAATTGGTGGCATAATTCTCTACTGATTCAGTCACATCCATCCCAATAATGTGCATAATACACAATACTGACACTCAATTTTATCTTTATTATCTCTCACATCAATTGGCTACAACATGAAATCAAAATAATGATATTGCAATGAACGGTTGCTTTGAAATAGAGATTTCAAATAGACTACCCGAAGTGGTACACAGTTTCTGAGAATGACCCATATATACACCCCACACATTGGACACTTGGGTAATTATATATATTTTTTATTTCTTTATTTTATTTTATTTGTACAAACTCTGTCTCTGGAAACAAGTAATAGAACTAGGTCCTGGTCGGTGGACTTTGGGGTTCGACGGTCATAGTGGGTACTGAAGGGATGTATGTACTCGATATTTTCGAAATGGCATCGTGTCAGTATCCAAAAATAGAACAGCATCACCACACCAGAGATATGGTATGTGTTCCTATATAACTTTATAAGTAGGATGAGTCAGTACGGGGAACCATGGGAAGTGCCTCTCACGGTTACTAATGCCGGAGTCTCTTCGTCTAAGTTTAATGGGATTTTGCATCCTAGCAACACTTAATGTCTTACCAGGACGGGTATCTACGGTGGCTGTACAGTGCTGCCTCACCGGGATAACATGGCACTGGCACTTACTCACATTATACTGACACTGAGCCAACCAGTCATTGGTATACCCTAGCACTGACAATCATCAGGCAATGTTGCAGCAATTAACAACTTTGTAACTGTTTGGTTTGACACCCCTATGGATTAATTGATGCACAATACAAATGCACAATACAAAATGAAAGACAAGTGTAGTACTTTGTACATACTTGAAGGAATTAAAATAATCCTAGTGTGTGGGTAATTTGATTAAAAGGTGGACTTCAGACTTTCGCCATGACGCATTTGAAATCACTTTTCCCACCATATCACGTGTACTGAGTTCCCCTTCCCACTCAGGAAGGACTGTGCTGCGACCCGACAGCTTACACAGCGGAATGTGAGGATGGTCTCCCCCCCCCCAGCATTATGCTTTACTATTCCCTATGCCTTAACAGGGGCGGATCCAGGGGTTAGACTAACAGGATGGGGGCACACTGAACGTGACGCAAAGCGCCGAGTATTGGGTGGGTGTGGGAAAAACTTTGACAACCCTACATTCACTAGAAAATTTGATTTTCTTTTAGCCACCCGTGCCCCTCCCTTAAATCCGCCACTGCTTAAACTCACTTTACGCCTAGAATCACACGCCTCCTGATGCCAATTGGTAGGGTTCTTGCTATACATTTGTTTTTAATCTAGATTGTCATGAAATTGTCTTAGCAACTATTTTGCATTAGATAAAATACCACTTCGTGTATCCTGGTGTATGTGTGTTCAACACACCCCCCCCCCCCCGACATCGTGTTAAGCTAGGATTCCTTACACGCGGTATGCGAATGCGGCAAAAAATCGAAAAGCATCTAAATCAAAGGGGGTGATTCCTTACACGCGGTATGTGGCATGCGGCATGCGAATACTGAATCGGTCCATGTAGCGATCGGTGCAGCATGCGAATGTGAATGCTGCTGCGTTTGCCATAGAGAACAGTGGTCAGGAAACCTGACACTGTGTGTGGATGTGGGTGTGGGTGTGGGTGTGGGTGTGGGTGAAAGGACCCATCCTGTAAGCACGCCGCATGCCGCATACCGCCTGTAAAGGCCCTGTCACATTACGGCGTATGGCGGGAGCGTATTGAAAACCTACGTAGGTCCTGCGCGTGGCCGGCTCTATGCAAGACAAACGGTGACCTTTCGGTGTTATTGAGCGTATGGTGGAACCTACGAGGAGGGTACATAGGAGCGTTATGAGGAGCGAAGGGGAGGCGTGCAGTGACATCTTAATGACAGATTGTTGTGTAACGTGAGGCCCTCATAGGTCGAGTTATTTTGAGCATGCACAAACAAATTTGGACGGACGGATTTATGAAAGCGTATGGCGGCGTATGCCTCATACGCTTCACATACGCCGGCATCTGGCGGCATCTGGCGGCGTATGAGTAGCGTATGAGTAGCGTATGCATAGCGTATGAGTAGCGTATACGGCGTATGCCGACGTATATGACGTAACGCGCTTACGCCGCCATACGCTCCCGCAAAAAACCCTAATGTGACAGCCCCTTAAGGAATGTGCGCTTAAGTCATGACTGTGGCCCGTTGTGCTGAGTGACAGCATCAGTTCTCCCTGAGAGACCATCAGAACGCGGAATACATGTATTACATACCAAGTGGTGTAGTACTAAATATATATTTTTTAAAGAAGTAAGGAAAGGCACGTTTGAATTTATTTCAGATACTGAAATAGTGAGGGGACTTCGTTTCCCCTCCCCAAAGTGAACACCGTTCCCGCGGGTTCCCTCAGCACTCAGGGATCCCATTTCTCAGCGAAATCTGAGTTTCTAAATCAGTGAGAGAATCAAATTCTGTCTGCGAAAAAAGCCCAACAACTTTTGATAATCTGTTAGTCTTGAATTCTTAAAACAGTTGGAATTTCAAGGCCAAAATATGTCAAAGTATGTGCCAGATTGCACCATTTTAATCGTGTGGTTTAAAAAACACCGGACCAGACAGAATGGCCGAATGAGTAAGAGCGCACGTCTCCCGTGTTGGTAGACCATCGGTTCATGGGTTCGGACCCTGGTTGAGTCAAACTAATGACATAAAAATTGATACTCGTCACTTCCTAGCCAGGCACTCGTCATTATTAGGCAAGGACTGGTTGGCTCAGTGTCAGGATAATGTGACTGAGTGGGATATCAGGTCATGGTGCTGGCAGCCTGGTCTCCCAGTGGGGCAGCACTATAAAATCACCATGAGTGTGTGCTGTCACAAGTCAGTACCCATCCTGATATGACCTTAGATGTTGCTAGGACGTAAAACAACAACAAACAAACACAAAATGTTCAGGGTGTGGGGCATGCCCCTGGACCCCCCTAGTTTTTCAGAGATTAAACAAATTTTTGTCACTGCATATATAGTATACGGTATACATTTCACGTCAAATTGATTATACTCCCACTGGAACAAAACTAATGGACATCTGCTGAACACTTTATTACATATTTACAGCCTGAAACTTACCGGTAGCATGGCTACAAACGACGATGACGACGTCCCCATCATTATCGAGGATACCCCGGAAGTGGACGTCCTCATAGGCTCGAGGGAGGAGGCGTCGGTGGCGCCCCCTGGTTGCCGGTCACGGTACTACACTTTGCCCGCATTGCGCTACATAAACATTGTCCGTGTCGTGCTGTTTGTGGACGCCATGCTCACAATGGTCCTCTGGCTAGCAGGTAAGGCTGGCTGAGTTTTCCCAGGATTGCCCAGTTCCTTTTCGACTGAATTGGTCGGGAGTTCGATTCCAGGTCGAGTCAAACCAATGACTTACACAATTGGTACTTGTTGCTTCCTAGCCTGGCGCTCGAATAGGATAGAGCATGGGCTGGTTAGCTCAGTGTCAGAATAATGTGACTGAGTGGGATAACGGGTCATGGTGCTGCGGCCTGATTTCCCAGTGGGGCAGCACTATAAAGTCGCTGATAGTGCGCACTATGACGTCCTGATATGACCTTACATTTTGCCAGGACGTAAAACTCCAACAACCAAACCAAACCTGCACACACAGCCAAGCGGGATGGTCGGATGAGTTGAGCGCCCACCTCTCGTGTGGATGAAGACCAATTGACTGTATATAAACAAAAAAACAAAAAAATTAATTAAGAAGAGGAAAACAAATATTATTGCAATATCTGTACTGTAGTGCAATTTTATCGTAAATATTAAGCTTATAAGAGGGTTGGAATCGTTGATGATAGTGTGTACTGATTGAATTAAATTCAATTACTTGTATTCCTAAGCATTGCATCCATATAAAAACAGTCAAATCTAATGTCTTGAAATATAACATATGACATATTTGTCCAGTCATTATACAATGGTGATGTGCATTCATAATACATTGTAATAATGAATTGCTCGACTTAATTATCCATGTCCAAAACTATAAGCATTTATACCGACCAGGATTTTACATGAGACAAACAGTACTAACACTACAATTCTTTAATCCATTAAATAATAATCTGAATATGCTTTTGTGTGCTAAAGTCACTTTTCTAGTACATCCACATTCGTAATTACACCATAAGTGACAGTATATAATGAAGTACACAATATGATTTGAACATAGTTCTTTTTAGCTATTGCATGTATATAATGAAGTACAGAATGCTTTGAACACAGTAGTAGTACGTTTCACATATTCAGTATACATATACAATTTTCCATTGGCGGCCTTAGAATATATTCTTTTATATTGGCTATCATCCTCATTATCGTCATCATCAACATCACCACCACCACCCCCACCAGCCGCTCGGTCACCACCATGCTACCACACCACCACCATATCACCACCACACTACCACCACACCACCACTGACAGTGATATCACACTTGTTTTGGTTGTACAGGTGATAGTAAGAACTCGCTAGTTACCGACGTCCTGCACTTCCACATGACTGAGTCTGTGTTTGATCTGGCTCTCCTCTCGGCGCTGAAGTTGGTCGTGTTGGTAGTATCCTTCTCCTCCCTGGAGGATGTCTACATGGCACTGCTGAGCTCTTCATCCCCAGGAGGAGGGCAGTGCAAGAGGTGGACCCTGCACAGCATCATACTGACGACCACTCTGGCTGCGGCGGCGTACTGCATCACCAAGGCTGGCCTCGTTCTGAATGCCGCCCTCAATGACCCCAGCTATCACCGTATGTGTGTGATGTATGACGTCATAACGGGCAGCACTGCGGTCTTCTCCATCATTGAGACCTTGTTGGCAATTAGTAGTTTCTCTGCAATGCATCGTCTCAAGGTACGTGCTTTTGAATGAGCTTCAGAATAACTTAATTGTTCTTCATGCAGAAAATCTATTCTCTAAAATAGATGGCCTACTGTCAGTTAAAGTCGCCGGCTATACCTCACCCAGATACAAACGAATCCAGCATCAAAAGCTCTCCAAACATACCTTTGCTTATTTTGTTCAGTTCAGCCACTGAACATGTGGGAGGAGAGTTTAGGTCTGTGATGTATGAATGACATCATAGGTGGGATTCCCTCATCACATGACCTAGAGGGGTTCCCCACACACAGGGGAAGCCACGGCAACCACCAAGATGGCAGCCACAGAAAGCTCTCAATTCAACTTTTAAAGGCTATTAATCTACATGATTTAATCAATTATTCACACACAAAGTAGCTGGTTATGATAAATATACATTTGAACTTTATATTTATCATTTTAGATTGCAATTTCTAACATTTTTCTCTCTATATGGTTGTCTAAAAGTATCAGTGCTGCTGGACTAAATAGAACACAATAGAAGCAACCAATGTCAGCTCTCCCCCCCCCCCCCTCCTCCCACATATGTAGTTGCATAAACTGAAAACTGGCAAACGTTTGCTTGGAGAGCATTTGTCAGAGTACAGGTAGTGTCTCAGTGACCTATATCTGGTCCCTTTAAACAAAAACAAAAAATTGTCATATTCGTTGATTAAACCGTGAACATTTCAACTGCAGAGTTCTTCCTCATTCCACTGCACTTGACCCTATCCTAGTAATGCTGAGTGCCAAACTAATTAGCGACAATTATTCATTTTAGAGTTATTGGTTTCACTCAGCTGCGGTTCAAAACCCATGACTTGCCACATGGGAACCAAATGCGCAACTCCTTCGACCATCCCATCTGGCCAACTTAGATTTATCGTGCATGTAACTTTCTAGAATGGCCCTGACTCCTTCGTATGAGGAAGGTGGGAGGAAGACCCTGTCAAACTAGTCTCGATGTTGTTTCGGTTTGAGACTATAGCTGCACGGTGAGAATAGTTGTCATAGCAAATGCGGATGCCTACTGATTAGTACTGAAGTGTCTGACTGACCTGCTCATGAGTCCATGTAGCGATGCAGATGTCATATGAATCAGGAGTTTGAGGATCTCACGGGATCTGCTCGACTTATTCCAGATCCCTATCTTGATATGACCTTAGATGTTGCTAGGATGTAAAACAACAACAAACACACTTATCTGGATATGGTCAAACTTTACGACCATTCCGGCTTCTTCCGTCACTTTAGAAGTCCTAACAATTTATTTTCCTGAATTCTTTTTGTCAGGCCATTCTCATCTATGCTTACTGATTGTGAATGGTAATTGTACAGGGAATGCGTGTCGCACACTACGTTAATGTGGCTGGGGAGGAAATCGACAAGAAAGGAGAGCCCATCAAGCGAAATGCCAACCTCACTCGGCTATTTAAACTTGCCAAGCCTGTAAGTTGGATCTTATTGCAGAAATGGTGCACGTTGTTAACAAAAAAAACATGATTTTAGCGATATGAAGAAATATTATGTTATGACATTGCATGTGAGACCAGTAGCTGGGTTTTAAAAGAAAGTTGTAATTTAATTTATTCTAAGCTAAGAAAAACTAACCTAGGTTTGATGCTAAATGTCCAACTTAGAAGACTGGTGGACTCATTAAGCATGTATTGCAGTTTGGTACTCCTGTGCTATATGCTCAGAAGCGAGTAAACAATGACTGCTTGTATGTCCAGCATTTCGGTTTGCACACCAAAATTAATATGGCAGGTTTTCACTTCAGAAGTTAGCCATTTAAAATAAATAAGTAAAGTAATGTAGATTATAAGGGTTAACCTAATACCTTTATCTTAACAAATAATGCAGAAGCTCAAAGCCATTGGATTATCCAGCCTTGATATACTCTAGGTATAAGTTCATTGTTAATAGTGAAACTATAGGAATGACATCAAATTTGCGTCATATCTGCAGCTCTTACAAACTGGAGTCAATATTTGTTTAGTTTTCTGTGAATAGTTGTGTTAACGCTAATTAATGCTGTTTATTTAGGAGGCCTTATTGATCACCATGGCTACCCTGGCCTTGTTTGTGTCCAGCGGGTCAACCATCATTGCACCACTCTACTTTGGGCGCGTCATAGACGCTGCACAACGGTCAATGAGTATGTATCAGCACCCAACTTTGGGACTACCCCGTCTTCCTCCCAGGACTGTTCCACGCCCCACTCCCCTACCACTTCACTCAATAGTTGTTCAGTTATCATTCTAATCACTCTTGTACATTTCACTTAATAGTTGTTCAATTTCCATTCCAATAACTCTTTTATTTTTCACTCAATAGTTGTTCAGTTGTCATTCCAATAACTCTTGTATATTTCACTTTATAATTGTTCGATTGTCATTCTAATAACACTTGATAATTGATTTATCATATTAATTTTGGTGTGCAATCCTCATTGCTTACTGTATTATGTACAGAAAGTGTACTATATGGTTGGAAGACCAGTGCCTGGGTGCTGATAAAAGAGTATCCAGAAGAATAAATATCTACCCCAAACTATTATGCACAGCAACCTAACCCTAAAACCACGATTTCATCAGCACATAGCGCGACATGCGATGTGCCACATGCCACATACCTATACCTCTGTACTCAAAAGCCTTGTGAGAGCATGTTGGCTGTACCATGTCACAATTCATAATGATCAACCTAATATATTTATTTTAAATGTATGGCAGAAACTCCAAACCAGCGGATTATGCAGCTTTGATCTCCACTCACCTCCATTGTGACTTCCAGGTGACCTGAACAAGACGGTGGTAATTCTGCTGCTGGTCTATATTGCTGGCTCGGTTGCATCCTCCTTCCGATCCTGGCTTTTCACGCTTGCTGGACAGCGACTTGTTGCCCGCTTACGGAAGGATTTGTTCTCCGCCATTATCAAACAAGAAGTAGCCTTCTTCGACATCAACCGGACAGGGGAGCTGACTAACCGACTAGCGTCGGACACGCAAGTCATCCAGAATGCCATCACGGTAAGGAATATTTAATGCACCACTTCCGAGATACCAAGGTTGGTATCCACCACCCAGCCCCGAGTCACTGCCCTTTACGGACCCGGTCTGAACTCGGATGTGACCTCGGATGTTGCTACGACGTAAAATCCCCCACAAAAAAGCTATGCTAGAGTGGTGCTGAAGCGCATTACATCACTGTACACTGCTAGACTTCCATACAGGAAGTGGTATTTTTTTAAATATAGAATAATGTTAATGCGATTTCACGGCAAACTTATTCCAAAACAAATGTAATGCAAACACTTCACTTATATTGGTAATCAGAAACCACGTGTGTATGTGTTCAAAATTACTAAAGAATATCGCCTGTAGAGAAGAATATGGTTGTTGAGGAACAAATATATAAATATATGTACATAAATAATTGATCTATAAGTAATCGTACATTAGTGGTACAAGTGACAAATGGGTTGGTATGCAATGCTTAAATGAGTCTTGGAAGGGTAAATAGCCTCTAAAGCTCTACCAACCATTATTTATTAAAGAAAATGTTGAGAGTAAGGATCATTGCTCTCTCTGCTGACTCAGGAAATACATTAGTCACAATAAATCCTCATTGCTTACTATTACCTTATATGATGCTTAATCTGCATGACAACCAATGCGCTGTAGTGGATTATAATTACTGTACATGATTTGCTACCTGCATAACACCAAATGTCATGTAGTTCTCATTCTTTAGCTCACAAGATAGAGGTAGAAATGAGTGAAATGTGTTGACAACAGTCATCTCATATCAGAAATGAAATAAACCAAGGCATGCTGAGTCACTTTCTGGTGTGTCTCATTGTGCGCCTCATTGTGCGCTTCCAGGTGAACATCTCCATGCTCCTGCGGTACATCGTGCAGATTGTTGGGTCACTCGTGCTGATGCTGATTCTAAACCCGTCCCTGACCGGGGTTCTCCTAGCCGTCGTCCCCGTCATCTCTATCGGAGCCGTCCAGTACGGTATGTCAGAAGGCACTTGTGGTCTGCTCCAATAACAGGACTCACACCCAGTCTTAAAAAGGTTTTGAGTTTGAAGGTGTCCCTAGAATAGGCTTTGAGTTTGAAGGTGTTCCTTAAAAACTCCTTGAGTTTGAAGGTGTCCCTTGAAAATGCCTTGAATTTGATGTCCCTTGAATAGGCCTTGAATTTGAAGGTGTCCCTTGAAAGGTCTTGAGGGTGTCCCTTGAAAAGGTTTTGAGTTTGAAAGTGCCCATTAAAAAGGCCGTCAGTTTGAAGGTGTCCCATAAAAAGGCCTAAAATATGAAAAGACCCTGCGAAGCCCTTGTATTTGGCTTAATAAATTCTGCTGAAACTGGAATCTAAATTGCATCACTGCCTATATTATGACCTGTAGGTGCACACTATCTTCAACATGGCTTGTACACTTCTTGGAAGTCCTGTAAAGTCGTTGAATTCAGTATTCTTGACCTAGAAATATCCAGGAGAAACAGCCAAAGTCCATTATGTCCAGGAAAAGTACTTTAAATTAACTCAAAACAATGAAAATAATGTTTTCATTCCTAGGTGACCCAAACATACACATATCTGGTATATATTATATGTTTCCGAGTTGATATCTTGATTCAAATAGAAATACTCCAACATATTTGGAATATATTTATGACTATAAATAAAGCTATCAATTTGCAAACAAAAAGAAATTGCGTGCATATGATGTCCTTAGATTATTGCATAATGTTCTGGAAGTGTCTGGAACTCTGTGGGCTTCTAGAAGTAAGAAGTTTGTAGAATGTAAACTGGCGTACCCGGTACTGAAATATAAACTGAACATATCATAAGAATTGTGTGTTATTCAAATATGAAAATGTCAACAGTGATGTGTATTCTTGTAAGGCCCAATGTGGCAACAGGGCGAGGAGGGAGAGCAAATACCCGATCTAAGGTTTGCCCGTCTAAAAAATGAATATTTCATCCCCTACCCAAAACTAAAACAAATCCTGTGAAGATGTAGCTAATATCCAAGGTAAGCAACCAGGTTCAAACGACCCCATTGGATAGTCCTCCTGAATATTACTACTGCAATGAAATGCCTCGCTTGTAGGGTTCCTTACCTCTACATTAACCATTTATTAATTGTCCCTTCTGTTTTCAGGGTTATATGTAAAGAAGCTGCAGAAGGAGTTCCAAGACCGCCTGGCAGATGGCAGCACCACGGCGGAGGAGAGCATCTCGAGCATCCGCACTGTGCGGAGCTTTGTTGGTGAGAGCAAGGCGAACCAGGCCTACGGAGTTGACATCGGGAAGAGCTACTCTGTGGGGAAGAAGATGGCTCTAATAGAGGGTAAGCCTAATCTGAATTGTTATTTAAAGCAAAGCGAACCAGTTCTACGGAGTTGACATTGCGAAGAACTATTATGTGGGGAAGAAGATGGCTTTAATATAGTGAAGGCGTAATCTAGAATTGTATTTAAAGCATGGCGAACCAGTTCTACGGAGTTGACATTGCCAAGAACTATTCTGTGGGGAAGTAGATGTCCGTAATATATAGGGTCGGCCTAATCTGTTATTTAAAGCAAAGCGAACCAGTTCTACAGAGTTGACATTGCGAAGAAATATTATGTGGGGAAGAAGATGGCTCTAATATAGGGGAGGCGTAATCTAGATTTGTATTTAAAGCATGGCGAACCAATTCTATGGAGTTGAAATTGCGAAGAACTATTATGTGGGGAAGAAGATGGCTCTAATATAGGGTAGGCCTAATTTAGATTTGTATTTAAAGAATGGCGAACCAGTTCTACAGAGTTGACATTGTGAAGAACTATTATGTGGGGAACAAGATGGCTCTAATACAGGGTAGGCCTAATCTAGATTGTTATTTAAAGCGAAGCGAACCAGTTCTACGGAGTTGACATTGTGAAGAACTATTACGTGGGGAAGAAGATGGCTCTAATACAGGGTAGGCCTAATCTAGATTTGTATTTAAAGCATGGCGAACCAGTTCTACGGAGTTAACATTGCCAAGAACTATTAGTGGGGAAGAAGATGGCTCTAATATAGGGTAGGCCTAATCTAGATTTGTATTTAAAGCATGGCGAACCAGTTCTACGGAGTTAACATTGCCAAGAACTATTCTGTATGGAAGTAGATGTCTGTAATATAGGGTAGGCCTAAGCTCTATGGAGTTCACATTTCGAAAAGTTATTCTGCACGGGACAAAATGGCTGTAATACATGGTAGTTAGTAGTGTCAGTTGCCAGGCAAGGTAGCGACAAGTAGTTATCATGTATTTGTTTGGTTTGACTGCGGGGGATTGATCCCACAACCTCCCCACTCACCTGCCCAGGAAAAATGACACATTCAAAAACCGAGGGGCTATTTTTGGCAAGTGTATTAATTTGAATAATTATGTCAGGTCAGTGTGCCAGACAGACATTTGCAGACTAAAGCTTTTCTGTCCAAAGAAGCACTTATTACAATAGTTCATGCCTTCATTACATGACGCACTGACTATTGCAACTCCTGCTGCTTGCATAATAACAAATACTCCAAAATCTTATCACATGTCACCAGTTCTTCAGAAAGTGCCTTGGCTGCAAGAAAACAGCATAATGAGTTAAAAACTTTAGTTGCTGCCTAAAAGTGGTAAAGCATCAGAATATCTGTGCAATCTGTCCCTCAAATAGTCATGCCGAACTCTCAGATCATTCATTCAGATATTATTACATGTCCAATCACATGGCGATTGTGCCTTCTGTGTGGCAGGTTCCACTTTATGGAATAGGTAAGCAATGCAGCATCTTGATAAATTTTAATCTTGTTCCGAAGAATTATAAATATTGTTCCAGGTAGAGTTTTGTGGTAAATGAAAGTTCTCTATCCTTCAACCATCTATTCAAGTTTGAAATATGTCATATTATTATTTTATTGTACAATGCCTTAGAATGTTAAATTCTGCTATTAACATGCAGCAGAATAAGTATTATTATGGTAAAATAAGGCCACGAGGGGCCAATGGCTATAGGATAGTGTATCAATCGAGCTCTCGTCATTTTTTGTAGTTTCCAATCCTGGCATACAGGTGTTTCTAGGGTGGGTTTATATCTATATATATACCTCTAGGGTGGGCCGTTGGCCCCTCGTGGCCTTATTTTACCATAATAATACTTATTCCGCTGCATGTTAATAGCAGAATTTAACATTATAATGGTAATTAGGCCACGAGGCCAACCGCTACTTTGTATTGCTGCTGTGCGCCTGGATTGGTCCTTCTTTTCCTGTTAAAATAAATGGACAAGTCAACAGTGTTGCCTATTGCTTTATATTTCGTTTTATTTCTACCGTAGCTCTCAAGCTGTCTATTACATACGCGCCTCAACGGGTTTCTTGGATAGTATAATGTCACTACATTTTTAGTGTCCCTGCTCCCATGAGGCGGGTATCAGGTTTGTCACCTCCATATTCTTGGCGGCTGGTCTGTTATAGAATCTCTGGAAGGTGCCATCACCTGTCCAGCCTGCGCCCTGTAATATGGTGGCCAGCGGTACCTGCCTCCTCGTCGCTGCACTTGTGCTCGCATGCCTGCAGGAGTAAGGTGTGAAAGTGGTCATATCGACGCCTGCCTCCTGCAGCGTGCCTCTCACGTATCTGGTCATGGTCTCCTGTGATGCCTGGAGATGTGGGCTGTGGGTGGTTGCGAAGACTGCCGGGTGTGCCCCTTTTAGCTCCTCCCGGTCTAGGTACCATTTCAGGTGTTCGTACACACAGAGTTCTTTCACTCCGTATTCACGGAACCTCAGAATCAGTGGGTTTTTAGCCGGATTGTTCGACTTTTTTATTGTTCACTAAAAAAATTTTTTTTATTTCCCAAACACATTTTTTCTATTTTTTTTTTTCTTTTTGTTTTATTTTTTTTTTTTTTTTTTTTTTTATTTTTCCATTTTTTTTTTTTTCTTCATCTTTGTCGTGTACCTTATCATACAGACCCCATCCTCCCAGATGAAGTCCCCCCTCCGCATTAGACCTAGGGCTTGCAGCCTTTGTCCCGTTGCTAATAGGAATAGACATACTGTCCTCCTATTCAGTCTGTCTGTTCCCAGTTCTCTTGTAGGTCCCCAGCTCTGGAGGAGATCCAGCAATGTCTTTGGATCGCACATCCTGTCATATCGTGGTGTTGCGGGTTTGAGATTCCCGATCCCTTTCAGGAGCCTAGTCACTAACTGGTGCTCCCCAAAGGGCCTCCCCCCCCACCGCTACGAAGGTAGATAGCAACGATTTAACCGTGTTGATTGTGGTGTGTCCCGCCCCACCTGCGAATAGTTTTAGCAAGTATTCGATCCCCTCCTTCAGTGTAGGTTCAGTAGGGCTAATACCTTGGTCTTTGCAGTGGCGGTTCCAATGGTTCAGTACTAGTGTATATTATTTCTGAGTGGCATTCGCCCAGGATGCTGTTAATGTGCTCGCCGTGTCCTCCGACATGCCCATTCCTTGAAACATCTCACCTAGAGTGCGATTGCTAGCAATCTCATTTTCCCTTCTAATGGGAATACCTTGGTTCTGTGTCCTCTCTGTGTCAGGGTACCTTCCTGCACCGGGATCTCGATCCCGGCTGCGAATCCCGGTTCTTGTTTGAGTAGCGGGTACCAGGGTTGCGTTGGCCAGTCCGGGATGATGAGTATCCCTTTCGGCCTGTCTTCTTTGATCTTGATGAGGACCCTCGACAGCAGGCTGAATGGTGGAAAGAAATAACCATGAATATAAGACCAGTTCATAGATAGTGCATCGGTGCCATATGCAGTTAATTCAAACTCCTGTGAGATATATTTATCCATTTTGTGGTTCCACCTCGGGGCGAACATGTCTATCTCGGGTGTCCCTAGTTTGCCAAACACATACTTTAATACCTCATCACTTAGCTCCCATTCCCCTGCGTCCGTGAAAGCTCTCGAGGCCTTGTCTGCCTCCGTGTTATTCATTCCCGGGCAGAATCTCATTGACATGGTAATGTCTCGTCCCTCTACTACTAGTACTAGCTCCCAGATAGCCTCTGTCGCTTGGTGGCATTGTTTTGATCTGGCTGAGCCCCCTTTCTCAATACATGCAAGTGTGGTTGTGTTGTCTGTGTACACCCTCATGTACTTCCCTGTCAGCTTCTCACCTTGGTGTTGTAACATCCTTCTAACCGCCCTTAACTCTAATACGTTTATGTGTGTGGACTCGCTTACTACCTCGTCCCACTGTTCCCCATAATGTAAGTGGTTGGTTTGGTCGTAGTATCCCCACCCTTGCATTGAGGCGTCTGTGTAGAAGTACATATCTACCGTCTTCTGCGTGTAGTCTCTGTACGTCCCTGAGACGTTTTCCGTCCAGTAATCTAAGGTCTCGCACCCTCCTTGTTATTGTGCATTTTCCCTCATAGTTTCCACCCGCTTCTCTTAGGTTCCAGTTTAAGGCCCTTACTATTGTTTTTGATCTAATGTGTGCCCATCTGTTTCCTGGATCTGTCGCCACTAGTTTGCCTACCAATCCCGCTAGCAATCTTGTCTTTATTGGTCTAGCTGTCAGTACCTCTTTAATGAGTGACTTGAGTTCCTCGTACTTATCTTTAGGCAGTGAGACTCGTAGGTTATTTGTGTTTATTATAAAACCTAGGAATGTCAATTCGCGTGTTGGTGTGATCGCTGACTTTTCTTCATTAATGGTGAAGCCCAGTCTCCTCAGGAGTCTCAGCGTGGTGTCCACTGCTCTAACCACCTCCTCCCTGCTGTTCCCCATTATTATCGTGTCGTCTATATAGAAACATAACAGTATGTTGTACTCTACTCTGAGGTGGCTCATCACTGTCTTCAATATCTTTGTAAAGATTCTCAGTCCTGAACTCAGGCCATTGGGTAACACTCTAAATCTATACCTCTCATTGTTATACACAAATTGTAAGAGGTCCCTGTCTGCCTCTCGTATCATCAGGCTGTGATACGCTTGTGATATGTCAATGCTCGCTAGCCACGCCCCTTTGTGTATCAATTGCATCACCGTTCTCAGTTGTTCCATCTTGAAGTGCCTGTAAGTTACTTTTTCATTCAATTTTGATAGGTTTAAGATGGGTCTAAAATCTCCCCCTTTTTTGGGTATCAGAAAAAGGTGTGACACAAACGTTCTGCTTGTCTCTGACGCTCTCTCAACCACCCCTTGTCTTAACATATCATTTTTGTTTATGTTTAAGATGTCCCCCTTGTCCTTGGTGTCTGACCTCAATATTACATATTGTGTTGGCAGGCTGTCTAGCTCAATGGTTACACCCTTCACCATTTGGAGTATCCACTTATTACTCGTGGTACTTCCCCATTCACCCGCATTTTGCGATACACCCCCTGCTTTGAACTCAGTACGATTTTTACTTACATCTACTGTCTGTACTGTCGGCCCCGGTAGGTGTTGGCATTGTTGCTGTTGTTGTTGCCACCTCTGCCCCGCCCCCCCTCGTTGGGGGCGTGGCTGCACGCCTGAACTTTGCCTGTGGAAGTGGTGCTGTCTCGTCTCCTCCCCTCTTGGCCGTGGGACGTATTGTTGATGGTGTTGTGGGTGGCGGCCCCTCCCCTGGCCGCCTCTGAAGTTTCCCGGCTTCCTCATGGTTGGTTTGATCCCAAACCCTCGTATCAGTGTACTAGCCGTTTTCTGGTTGGTCTCAAGCTTCATTACTTGTGTCGTAAGGTCATCCCCTAGCAGGTATTGGAAGCCCTGCCCCCCATCCTTCTTTGCTAGTGGTCTTATTTGCGGTAGTAGGGTCGGTCTGAGATTGTCCCTCCTCAGGCCCAGTAGTGCATTATTCGTGCGCGCCAGTACTTTCAGTGTTGTTACTAGTGTCGTCACCATCTCCTTCGCTTCCAGCGGTTTTCCACGTTCTATGTTATCCAGTGCCGTAGCCACCGGTCTCGCTGCGAACTGTACCCCCCACTGTGCCGCTGCCAGTGCCGTATCATTGTCTCTCACCCTTGCTGGTAGGGTGGGTTCCAGCTCCGGATTTCCCATAGCGTGTCTATCAGTTTCGCCGTGCTTTCCGCTAGGTTCTCCCCTTCTGCATCCAACGGTGCTTTCTCCGTTGGCAGGAATTATTCTAGGTATGAACCTCCCGCGTGCGTCTCCACTACTGTCGGTATCGGTTGACTCTCCCTCACCTCACGTGTGCTGGTTAACGTGGGTGTGGTCGTCTCGGGTGGCGCCCGTGGCATTGGGGCCAGCAGCGGCACTCTCCTGCTCTCTGGCTCGGGCGTGTGTCCCGGGTAGGCCGGGGGCTCGCTCCCCCCCTCTATCCCCTGTTGACCTTAGCGGGGTAAAGGCCGAGGCCCTCGGACTCTGTTGTCTATGTGTCTGTGTGGGTGTTCCACCTCTGTCACCCCGTCCCGTGACGGAACCACCTTCGTCCAATTGATGGAGTAGCCGGCATTTCTGTCCCTTATTTCGGCTTGTAGCTCGGCTCTCCTGACCTCCAGCCTCTCCAGCTCCGCCACCGGCGTTGGTACGTAGCTCGCACCTCGCCATTGATCCGCACTAGCTGGGTCTGGTGGGGGGCTGTAGGTCTGGGTTAGGTCTGCTACCACCATCCATAGGCTGGTGTGCAGGTCCCCCATCGGAGGTGGAGTGTATGTCGGGGCTGTTGAGGCTAGCACCAGCCTCATACCTCCTCCGTCCGTTCTCACTACCGTGCCCTCGGCCGGTTCACCTTTCCCCGTGCTGTCCGTTTCCGAGGCCGTATCAGTCCTCTCGTCCATGGTAGGGGTGGCGTTCCCTACCTCATGTGGGTCCACCTCGGACACCGAGTCCATGTCCGATTCATGTGGCAGAGGTACAAACAATGCTACATTTGGAGAGGTTGTGCGCTGCCTTTCCGCTACCTCAATGTACGTGGTCAGCATACTTGCTGCCCTGTTTCCTTCTTCTCGCATGTCGTAGTCATTATCTGTAGGCGAGGGCGTGCGAGACATACGATGTGCCATGGTGAGTTAGTTTAACCGAATCTTGTAAACCTCCGTAACACCCGTTTCTAGTGAGGCTCTACCGAGTCGCTCATGCAATTAACCTTAATTTAATTAAGGTTTTGAGCCCGATTATGGTGCTCTGACCTCTGGACACCAGATGTCCTGGGTCTCGGCCTCTAGGTCGTGACCTCCAGTCGTGACCTTAGGTCGGTTAGTGCGTTCCCCCCCCCCCTGGCCACTCCAGTGCCCTTCCCGCCGTCGGGTGGTGGGGTGCGGGTGGGGGCTTCATGCCCGCGGGGATGGGTGGGAGCTGGCAACCGCCACTCCTCCCTTAAGAATACTCGCCCTGTTATACCCCGACCGGGGTGGGGAGTGAGGATCGGAATCCTAGTAAAACTTACTTTCTCAGAACCAACCTCTGGTGAGTGCCAAGGCATCTCTACCACGCGACCGCGTAGAGGTGGCTGGGGTGCCCCCCCGGGGTCCCGGGTAGGTGGAACCGCCCTGCGGCACCCCGAGTATCCGTGTGAAGTTGCCGGCTAACGGCCAGCTGTCCTCCCACGGCTCATTACTTACCGTTATGGGCGTCCTAAGCGGCGGAGCGCCCTAAGACGTGTTGCTCTCTCGATAGCTAATCCAAAAGTGACGAGAGCTCGATTGATACACTATCCTATAGCGGTTGGCCTCGTGGCCTAATTACCATTATAATGCTGGTGAGGGCACTCCATTAAATTTGCATTATTGTTGTTGTTATTTTTATTATTGTTATCATTATCGTTATTATCATCATTATCCTGATTACTGTGTAATGAGGTGCGGGACCTGGGTAATTGTGATCCTGGAATTTATCCTAGGGTTATTTGACGGCACGATCGGTATCATCTCACAGGCAGCCATCACCCTCGTGCTGTGGTATGGTGGCAAACTTGTGTTTGAGGGTCATGTCACGGCGGGAATTCTTACATGTAAGTATCAAAACAAACAAACGCACACACGCACGCGCGCACACGCACACACCTTCAAAATAATAGCAGAAAACCTTCCAAATAATAGCAGAACCCATGTTCATACGAAAGTTTACATGTTGTGCAAACAAATCCATTTAACTTTTTGATTTTGATCTTATGCAAATTCAGCAACACATTGATATCACCTCTGTAACATGGAAGTCAGGCCCATCCAAAACATCATTTTTACATATAGATATTCGGACAAGATTTTATTGATTGCAATTACGCAAATAAAATTATGGCTTACAAGAAAAAAGTTGAACAAAGGTTTCGGTAAATGCATGGTATCGATGTGTAAATTTTCACATTTTCACTTTAGCACAAAATCAAACAAGCATTTAAATTTTTTAAATATTTTTATTGAGGCTGTATTTATACTGTCCATAGCATGTAAGCCCGGATACCCATGCTTGTTTTCAATGCTGGCCAGCTGTAGTGTTGGTGTTGTCTTACCAAGCATACTTTTGATACATTTTTGTGGGTACAGTGCAGTTAATATTTCTAGGATATAGAGCCTGTGTTATCATACAGTGAATGTTAATGGTAAGCAATGCATGTTTAAATCAGCTGACTAGATCTTGAAATCTGGTTGCTGAACATTTGTATGAACCCCGTAATACTACTAATAGTTGTGAAGTTGAAGGATGTATTGATCACCTGTCTATTGCAGCCTTCCTGCTCTACACGCTGCAGGTCGCCATGGCCTTTGCCCTTCTCTCTTCTCTCTATGGGGATTTCATGAAGGTGCGCCAGTCAATTACCTTCTCTGTAATCCAAATTGAAAATTCTGTATAGTTAGATTCTTTTCCCCAGAGATTATTATTATTTATTTCATTTAACCACCATGGCAACTATTACTACTACTGGTATTATTACTACTATTATTGTTATCGTTATTATTATTATTATTATTATTATTATTTTTATTATTATTATTATTGTTACAGGGATGAAAGATCTCCGCGGTTTCGCAGATTTTAGCGATTATAACAATTTACCGATTAACGTTAAACAAAATTCCCCAAAATGGGATGCATATGACAACAGGTCAAATCCCGTTCTTATATGACCTTAGATGCTGCTAGACCATAATCTAAAACAAGAATGAGTTAAGTATTGGCGATTATACAGTCAGAACAAGGCTAGTGGAAGCCAAACTTCTGGCATTTTTCCCGCGATTCCCTGACAGTGCTAAGTCTATGGGTGAAGATCCGCGTTATCACGGAAATTCGCCGTCGGTGTAATAATCTCTGCTTGATTTCCGCTTTTTTTTGCTGCACACCACTTTCATCCCTGTTATTATTATTATTATTGTTATTTTTATTATTATTATGATTGTGTTCTTACTGTGTTATTATCTTCATCATTTTTATCATTATGATCATTAGATTTGAGATAATTTAATTTAACAGTCTTCGAATAATATCTTTTGTCAGCGCCAGAATACTGGTCTTTGGGGCATATATTAGAACTGCTTGGTATATATGAAGCATTTAGTTCTAAATAGTGAGTTGCAATTGGATAATAGAAATGTTATACACACAGTAAATATGCGTTATCTGGCTATAGAATATAGGTATGCATGGAATAAACATCCATTACAACACTACAGACAATTGACTTATTAAGATCAGTGCAAATAATTACAGGAAATACTCTGGTACCTGATGAACAGGTATATCAATTTGTCTGTGAATGGAACTTGCAACAGTTACACTTACAATGTGGCTTTCCGGACATAGGATATTTTGATGGGAAAGGTTTGATGAGTAAGATTTGATGGGTAATTTCAGTTTTGCACGTAGAGAAAAAAAGAATTTAGGATTCTTTATGTGCTCTTGCAAAGTAAATTTATTTACATTTTGCAAAATTTAGTTTAGGATTCATTTAATAATAAAATGTGCACATATGCATATCAGTTGTAATTCTGGATTTCTGTTCTCTTTATTTTAATTTGTTACATTTGTCAATTATTTTATTTCTAGATACATCCACTAAAGGTTTATAACGGGTCATGATGTTGGCGAAGCAACATCTTATTGAGGCAGCACTCTAAAGTTGTTATCAGTGCGGCCTGTCACAAATCAGTCTGTGGCCGTTCTGATATGACTTTAGTTGGTACTAGGATGTAAAACTCCCTTAGACAAACAAACAAACCGCAGAAATATTAGCATTCAATGGGGATGTCACCAACCAAATCTACTGGGTTAATGAAAGTGAGCATTTCCAATATTTTGGTAATCCATTATTTTTTTTGTAATATACGGTTTTTGGTAATTCGACATCATTTTTGTTGTTGCAAATATGTGTATTCTGCTGAATAGGTTCTTTGGTCAGTGCTGAAGTACTGGTCTTCCAACCATTTTTCAATTCAGGAATATTGACACAAAAATGATACCATATATTATTTCTAAAACTATTTGCACATATTCTCTCTATATAATATATTTGATAAATATCCCAACATTGGTTAAGATTTATTCAACATAGCCCGGACATAATCATATCACCACGTCTCTGACAAACTATTGCAAACTTGGCTTGGAGAGCGTCTGTCAGTGTTGTGACACTACATGACTGTTGATTCCGCCCTTTTTCCTGTCAGCGACCACTGTCATCCTTGATTAACCCCGATAATAGCGGCAGTGTATTTGCGGATGCAGGCTGTCGGTGCGTCCGTGCGCGTGTTTGAATTGCTGGACCGGACCCCGAAGGTTCCGCTGGAGGGAGGCCTGGTGACCAGCGCCCTACAACCAGGTGGGTCAGTCCGCATATCACCAAGTCCATGAAACCCCACACAACAAACCCAGGGTCCGTACGGGGCCTGCAAAGTCTTGAAAAGTCTTGAGCTTTATTTGCCTCATTTCAAGGCCTTGAAAAGGCTTGAATTTAACCTATTTTGGGTAATTAGTCTTAAAAGCCTTGAATCTAAATTAGTCCGAAATCATCATTCGGCATAAGATAATCCAACATACCTACAGATAATTAAACGCCAATACCTGCCTGAATTCCTCTCAAAAACAGCCTTGAAAAGCCTTGAAATAGCCTTGAATTACATATCCTCACATGAGTACAGGCCCTACAAACCCCACACACCCTCACACCCACACCCCAAAGTACATTACGTCATTTCCATTTATGAGTCACAAACAGAAAATTAACTTGACCTCTAAGCAAATACGTGACTGCCATACATGACAATTGTTGTTTGGTTGACTTCGATCTCTTGTGGCCTGCTTTTACTGGATTTGTATTATCATTACTTGTGATTTGTTTCCCCCTGACACTCAATCACATTTGATTAAACAGTTGATTTAATGGGTTTATACTAACATTTGGTTAAACAGTTGATTTAATGGGTTTATGACAACATTTGGTTAAACAGTTGATTTAATTGGTTTTTGACAACATTTGATTAAGCACTTGATTTAATGGGTTTATGTCATGTTAACAGCAAGCGTCTTTTTACAAATGTAAAAAAAAGATATCCTATGGATAGCAGGACTGTATCACCTCATCAATTTTGAAGGTATGATACCGTAGTGGTCTGCACTGACCTCTCAGGCAAGGAGCCGCATAGACACGTAGGCGTGGGTAGGGTGGTGACATCAGGGAGCCTAGGTGGTGTAATGGTTAGCATACTTGCCCGGAATGCAAAGAGATGTGGGTTCGAGTCCCGCTCTAGGCGCAATATTTCCCATTTTCATCAACCCCCATGACAATACCATTTGATTTTACTTTGATATTGACTAAATCTAGCCACGGTTTTTACAAGTAATTGTTAGCTTTTACATTCTGTGTCATTTGACACAAATTTCATAATTTATTGAGCTTTTATATTTTGTATAATCAATCAATCAATAGTTCTGTCCTCTAGTCGAGGGTTGGATGCAATGGTTCTCCACTTGTTCCGATGGTGTGCTGTTCTGATAGGCTGTGAATAATTCAAGCCTGTCCACTGTGAAATATTTGTAAACCATGCTGTTCTTGGTCTCCCTCTCCCTCTGCTGCCATTCACCTTCCCTTCCAACAATGTATGGTATATTTAACTCTTACGAATGATGTGGCCAAAATAAATAAGTTTCTTTGTCTGTATACTGGCAAAGAAGCTTTTCTTATTTTTAATTTTTCTGAGAACTTCTTTGTTTGTGATCTTCTTTGTCCATGATATTTTCATCATCCTTCGATAAGTCCACATCTCAAATGCTGCTAAACGTTTGTACATTTTCTTAGAGATTGTCCATGTCTCAACCCCATACATCAGAGTAGACCACACATAACACTGAAGAATACGCTTCCTTGTTTGTAATACTATCTTACTTAATGTTAACACTGTATACATTTTGGAGAATGTTGTTCGGGCTATTGTTATCCTTCTTTTAATTTCTTCCTCACATCTCCCATCATTTGTAATCTTTTGTCCGAGATATATGAATTCGGATACTTGTTCTATGTTTGTGCCATCTATGGTTATATTGACATTTGGTTTATCTGTCTTTTTACTTATAACCATTGTTTTGGTCTTCCTGGCATTCATCTTCATGTTGAATAGTATTCCAGCTTTATTGATTCTATTCACTATATCTTGTAGGTTTTTCTCACTGTCTGCTAGTATTACACTGTCATCGGCATATCTAAGATTGTTGACGTTCATACCACCTATTGTCACTCCCTTGCAATCTTCAATGTGTCTGAAAATCATCTCTGTGTACAGGTTAAATAGACATGGTGACAATACACACCCCTGTCGAACTCCTCGTTTAATCATAACTTCATCCGATAGGCCCTGCTCCATTTTTATAAATGCACGTTGTGTCCAGTATAAGTTCACAATTAGTTTAATGTCTTTGCCATTGACACCAATATCTTGTAAACATTTGATTAACATTTCATGATTGACTCGGTCGAAGGCCTTCTCATAGTCAATAAAGCAGGCATAAACATCCTGGTTCATTTCACAATAACGTTCACAAATCATTCTCATATTGAAAATCCCTTCACGTGTACCTCTTCCAGATATAAACCCACTTTGTACGTTACTGATTTGTTCTTCAATTTTCTGTCTGTTTCTCAGTAAAATTATTTTCGTACAAATATGGATTTATTCATATTCAATGGTATAAATCCAGTCTCATAGATGTCATTTACTAGCTTATGAATGATTTGAATCCCCACTTCATCTAGTCCTTTTATCATTTCTGATGTTATCTGGTCACTTCCAGGAGCCTTACCTGACTTTAGATCATTGATAGCCTTCTCAACCTCTGATACTAATATAATATTCCCATCTTCTTTCTCAATTGTGGGTGGGTTCCCTCTGTCATCATTGTATAGTTTGTTTACATATTCTTCCCATCTGGACTTTATTTCATCTTCTTCAAAGAGCATTTTGCCGTCTTTGTTCTTGATACATTTACTGCTTCTCTGTCTGTATCCTTGACCTGTTATCTCTTTCACTTTCTTGTGCATCTCTCTTGAACGATGTTGAGACTCAAGTTGTTCCACTACTTCACACTTCTTATTCCACCATTCATCTTTAGCTTTTTTGCATTCATCTTCTATTTCATTCTTCAGGTGTTTGTATTTAAGTGGATCAGTGGTTTTCACTTTCTTCCTTTCTGCCATCTTTTCTAGTATGGTTTGCGTCATCCATGATTGCTTTGTCTCTCGTTTTTTATTTGGTAACACCTCCTCTGCTGACTTGACCATGCTTTCTCTGAGAGCTTCCCATTCCATTTCAATGTTGTTATACTCTCTCTGAGGAGTTTCTTCATTCATCAGTACACTGAATTTGTTATGAACAGAGACATTATACTTAGTTCTGTATTTTGCATCTTTTAACATGTTCATATCCATTTGAATGTTGTTTTTAATTTTGTTCTGCTGTTTCAATTTCACTACCATACTGATTACTACTGGATTATGATCCGAACATATGTCAGCACCTGGATATGTCCTTGCCTGTTTGATACAATTTCGATATCGTTGGTTGACAAGCATGTAATCGATCTGGTTCCGATATACATCACCAGGGCTCTTCCATGTATATAGTCTTCTCTTTGGATGTTTAAATCAGGTGTTAGCAATTACTAGTTTTGATGTCAAACAGAAATTTATCAAGTATTCACCACGATCAATTCTCTCACCTAAGCCAAATCTTCCTGTTACTGGATATTCATGTTGTTCTCCAACTTTCCCATTCCAATCGCCCATAACAATTGTTATTTCTCCAGACTTGGTGTATTCCATTACCTTTTTGATGCTGTCATAGAACTCGTTGACTTCTTCATCATCGTGATCTGAGGTTGGTGCATAAACTTGCAGAATGTTTATATTGAACGGTTTTCCCCTCAACTATAATAGCAAGTGTTAAATTTGAAAAAAACACTTTTCGCCCTGAATATGGCCTCTGCTGCTATCAGTAACATTGCGTATAACCCAATTTGACATCATTGAAAATAACATGAGACATTTTTGTGCGTTTTGAAGATTGTATTTAGTTTGTGAAATGTGTATTTTGTAGCAATAGCAATATTCTAAATTTCCCTAATTATAAACTAAAAATGATAAATGTTCGCCTTCCATTATTTGGAGACACGGGGTGACAAATCAAAGGTGGGGGTAAATCGTTTATTGAGGTAAATCACAAGTAGCCAAGTACAGTACAACCCTGTTAAATCAAACTCGGTCAACTTTTTTCAGCGGCCCAGCAAAATACTACCATTTATCATATAAAAAAGTTGGTTAAACCAAAGTCGGTTAATCCAAAATATCGGTAAATCCAAACAAAATTGTTGGGCCCCAGGCCACTTCCGGTACAGTTTAACCAAACTTTCATGTGGTTATACGTTCGTCTGAGACCCCCACCAAATTTGTTATATGATAAATGGTAGTATTTTGCAGGGCTGGTGAAAAAAGTTTTGATTAACCGATCGTTTGGTTTAACCAAGCTTGGTCTAACAGGGTTATACTGTATATACATAAAAAACAATAATCAAAGTGTCCACATACATTGTATATTACATTCATAATGCACCCACGTTTTTGCCAAAGCCAAGTCAAAGTCGAAGCCAAAGCTCGGTTAAACCAATGATCGGTTAATCCAAACAAATTTCTAGGATCCCTTCAAGTTTGGTTTAACGGGGCTATACTGTATAAGGCACTAGTGGTGAGGTCAGCACAGCTAAGTCATACAGTGTAGTAACGAGTGAGAGTGGCAGTCAGAGTGCTGGGTGGAGAGAAGGCTGGAGATGGTGAGCAGAGAGCCACAGCCGGTGGCGCCTCCTGGTGGTGGCTAACGGCATATCGTTGGTGGCATCTGCGGGTTGAGTAAGGAAGCCAGAGATAGCGAGGTGCTGCCGTCTCCTGCTAAATCAACCACAATGTGGGAATTCTTAGTAAAGACGTTGGATCGCAGCTTCACCTTATGTGTTGGAAGTTGTGGTGTATGCCCCTTTCAGCCCTATCCTTCGCTATAGGTCCTATTCTTTAAACACACTTTGCACCTATCATCACATACATCTTGATGACCAAACTGTGTAGGGTTCTTGCCATACATTTGTCATGAATGTCGATTGTGGTGAAATTGTCATGGCAAACATGTTATATTAGATGACATACTACTTCCTGTATGTCGTTCACCACCTCCCCACCCTCTGACACCCCAACTACAGAGTGTTGACTCTGGTCAACTAATCTTAATTAGCAACCCCCACCCACCCCTGTGTGCAGGAGGCAGGGCCCACTGCTACCCCACCTGTGCACAACACTGTCTACGCTGTGTGCTACGAGTGTATCACTGTGCTTGCCTCCCGTCTCTGCCATGTACACTGCATCAGCTTTTGGGATTGATGCAGTTAACTACCACCCGATTGAGACGTGAGTGGGAGGAAAGGGGGTTCATTATTTAGCACATGTTACGCGATTACATGTCAAGGTTGAGTGACAGTGTAAGTTCAGTCTATCTCTTCAATGTCAACGGAAGGTGGGAGTGGGAGAACCTGGGAGCCCGACGAGGTAGGCCTGCGAGCCGACCCCCACAGAGTGGAATTAAACCAGAGGGTGGGTGGTCGTGGTAAAATGATGGCCTGCCGAGTTTGGACTCCGAATGCAGGTCAGAGTGGGGTGAGGGGGGAGGAGGGGGTAGTGTTTGTGAATTCCGCTTGGTGACGTGAGCACTCAGGCTTCCTCCGCCGGATCAACCACAATTCGGAATTATGTGGCAACCCTAGCAGGGCTAGTGGCCTGATTAGGTATCTAATGATATGGTCGGTATCTCCGAATCCAAATTGTGCATCCACCATTGGATGTATGTACTTCTGTCCCGGGGAAAGCAGTCTGCCTTGCTGGTTGAGTGGTTAGTGTGTACGCTCACCGTGCTGCATGGGCTTGATCCCCGACTGAATCAAGCCAAACACTTACACAACTGGTACTTTTCTTGTTATTTTGCCTGTTGATTGGTATTGCTACCAGCCGAAAAGGACCGGTTCGCTGAATGTCAGCAAAATGTAACTGAGTAGGATATCATGTTGCGGTGCCGCTGATATGGCATAGCAGTGGGGCAACACTAAAAAACCACCATGATTGATTGTGCACACTGTCATAAATTAGTAGCCATTCAAATATGACCTCATATGTTACTAGAATGTAAAGCCCGGATTTGGTATTAATTGGTCTTCCTTATTCCACTGCTCCTTGTAACGCCGAGTGCAGGGTAGGCAGTGACAAGTATCAATTTGGTAACTGTTTGGTTTCACTCGGCCGGGCACCGAGTACATGCCTTCTCCCACGCAGGGTGCGAGTGCCGTCAAGCGTGTGTGTTTTCGTTTAGATGGTTGTTTACATTGTCCTGATCTTTTAGGGGTGGACTTCGAAGACGTGCATTTCACCTACCCGTCCCGCCCAGAAACAGAAGTTCTCAAGGTCAGTGCCACAATGCAGTCTCACCACTTAAATAATAAATCCAGCAATAAAAGCTGCACAATAGGTGCAAATGGTCAACGAGGCAAATTTGATGTCATTCCAATAAGTTGATTATTACAAATGAACGCACAGTATATTAAAGTTGCATATTCTGATGGTTTGAAGTGTCTGTCATATCTTTTTAGATAAATATGTTAGGTTGACCATTAAAATCCACCTTACTTTGAAGTATCTTTGTTATGGTTTTTTGAACATAGAAACTGTGCATCTTTATGTATTTTTCATTCTTCAAATTGATTATTTAAACTTTTCGCCGGGAACAATTTGTATCGTTATAATAATTTAAAAAAATTCTGTGTGTGTAGTGTAGTGTGCAGTGTAGTGTAGTGTACTGTAGTGTGCATGACTAAATTTTAAATAAAACAAAAGCTGATAAAGCTAAGTGATGTGGACTATTATGACGTCCGCACAAGCTATTTTTATTTCTTAAAATGAAATGATGGCAGGTCTATGTCAGGATAATTGGGTCATTGTGAGGGAAGTATGGCATACTAGTTGGGCAGCACTGTAAAGCTGCCAAAATCGCGCAGTGTCTCAAATGAATATCCCTTCTGCTATGACTTCATATATTGCCTTAACGTGAACAGACACTCAGTCAACCAGTCAAGTGAGTCAGTCCATGTTCTGGTTGCCTGCAGGGGGTGACGTTCAGTGTCGCCGCTGGCCAGATGGTGGCGCTAGTTGGCCCTTCTGGTGGTGGGAAGTCGACGATCGTCAGCCTCGTGGAGCGCTTCTACAACATCAATTCTGGTCGAATCAAACTTGGTATATAAGCCTTCTGTCTTCCACACTGCGGTGGCAGGATAGTTCCGCACTGATGTGGCAGGAGAGTTTTGCACTGAGGTGGCAGGAGAGTTTCACACTGAGGTGGCAGCAGAGTTTCACAGTGAGGTGGCAGGAGAGTTCCGCACTGAGGTGGTAGGAGAGTTCCACACTGAGGTGGCAGGAGAGTTTCACATTGAGGTGGCAGGAGAGTTCCGCACTGAGGTGGCAGGAGAGTTTTGCACTGAGGTGGCAGGAGAGTTTCACACTGAGGTGGCAGGAGAGTTCCACACTGAGGTGGCAGGAGAGTTTCGCACTGAGGTGGCAGGAGAGTTCCACACTGAGGTGGCAGGAGAGTTCCACACTGAGGTGGTAGGAGAGTTTTGCACTGAGGTGGCAGGAGAGTTCCACACTGAGGTGGCAGGAGAGTTTCACACTGAGGTGGCAGGAGAGTTTCACACTGAGGTGGCAGGAGAGTTTCACACTGAGGTGGCAGGAGAGTTTCACACTGAGGTGGCAGGAGAGTTTTGCCCTGAGGTGGTAGGAGAGTTCCACACTGAGGTGGCAGGAGAGTTCCACACTGAGGTGGCAGGAGAGTTCCGCACTGAGGTGGCAGGAGAATTTTGCACTGAGGTGGCAGGAGAGTTTCGCACTGAGTTGGCAGGAGAGTTCCGCACTGAGGTGGCAGGAGAGTTCCACACTGAGGTGGCAGGAGAGTTCCGCACTGAGGTGGCAGGAGAGTTTCACATTGATGTGGCAGGAGAGTTCCGCACTGAGGTGGCAGGAGAGTTTTGCACTGAGGTTGCAGAAGAGTTCCGCACTGAGGTGGCAGGAGAGTTTCACACTGAGGTGGCAGGAGAGTTTCGCACTGAGGTGGCAGGAGAGTTCCGCACTGAAGTGGCAGAGTTCCGCACTGAGGTGGTAGAGTTTTGCACTGAGGTGGCAGGAGAGTTTCACACTGAGGTGGCAGGAGAGTTTCACACTGAGGTGGCAGGAGAGTTTTGCACTGAGGTGGTAGGAGAGTTTTGCACTGAGGTGGTAGGAGAGTTTTGCACTGAGGTGGCAGGAGAGTTTCACACTGAGGTGGCAGGAGAGTTTCACATTGAGGTGGCGGGAGCATTCCGCGCTGATGTATAATAAAAATAATGACACAAAATAAATAGTACTAGTAACTAATTAAAGAATAATAATACTGTAATAACATAAATACTAAGCAAATACTATTACTGCTACTAAAATATGATAGCCATAATAAATATAATAATGAGTAAATAATATATCTAATACTGATTCAGTTTAAGTCACACAATTACAATTATAATACAATTACATGAATTGAAATATTTTAGTCATGTACCCAATGATAATAATAAGAAATATATTAAATAGACAAACATATAAAATAAGTCAAAATTTAAAAAGACGAAAAAAGACGACTTTAAAGACTATTCTAACCTGATATTGAATTTGCGGTGTTCGAAAAATGAGATAGGAATATTGCGTTTTTAACTTTACTTACCCAGTATATTGAAGTGTTATTAAGATTATTGCGAATCTCCAAATATAACGAAAAGGATCAGAGGTCTGCTTGCCCAAATTTCTTAGATCATTAAAATGAAGATTTACTCGACAACAAATATAAATAAGTAAAATAACACTTTTGGGAATGTGAAAAGGGACGATCAAAGAGAGAAACAAAGGAGGAAGTTTTAAAAAGAAGGTAAACCCTCTAAGGGTAGAGAAAACAAGGTAGGAATCTCTTTAACAGTTGTATAGTGGTCCTGCTTTATGTATGGATACACCGTAAATGATATCACTATCGAAAGTTGCTACGGTACCAAAATGCTGTATTCACTACATAGCCTATGGGAGTCCAGAATCTGTTACTGAATTTAAAGGTTGAAAACCGGGTGATATATATAGTGAATACAGTAAATATATTTGTTTAAATTATTTACTTGAAAAGGTTCGACACCATTGCCTGATACAGGTATTTGAAGTTCCACTGGTCCTTCAGGAAGAACTGAAGCTGCACCCCAGCAGACCAGGTTGCAGCTTTAGTGTAAGCGAGTGACTTAGTGGTTTTACGCCATGCTGGCAGCTCACTCCTCACCATGAATATGGACATAGCTGTCGGCATGGCGTAAAACCCCCAAGTCACTCACTCACTGAAGCTGCGACCTGGTCTGCTCGGGTGCAGCTTCAGTTCTTCCTGAAGGACCAGTGGAACTTGAACTGCCACCTCGCAGCTTCAGCTTACATGGCAGTAGCCGGGGACGGTGGTGAATACACATACACAAAGTGGTATTTGATCAAATGTAAAATATTTACTGGGTAATGTCAATGCAATTTACATTAGAAACAAATGTATGGCAAAAGTCCTACCAAAGTTTGGTCATCAGGAAGCATGTGGTTATAGGTGAAAAGCGAGTTTAATGTATAGGTGAAGAAGAGAGGTGGGAGGGGGCACCAATTCCAACTTGCGGGATGTTAGCTGATGCTGCAACCTGGCATGCTGGGTTGTAGCTTGTCTTTCCTGAGAGACCAACAGAACTTGAAATATCCGGATTGGAAGTTATGTGAGAAAGCGAGGTTATTGACTTGACCTTTTAATGCATCTACCTTCTGTTTTATAGGTGGTGACGACATATGTGACCTTGACCCTCAGTGGTTCCGAACCCAGATGGCTTTGGTGAGCCAGGAGCCCACGCTGTTTGCACATTCCATCAAGGACAATATCGGATATGGCCGTGATGCCACCATGTCTGACGTAAGTATCAATTTGCACTGACCCCCATCGGGAAAGACGGACCTTCGCATTGCCCTAGACCATTTGAGATTGCCGTTTAGGCAATACGTCTATTTTGAGTTTAAAAAGTGTTCACTGGTTCCTGACTGACGCTGCGATTTGGTGTGTTTACAGACCATAAGTAGGGTGTGGGGATCCCTTACAGCTTTTCAACAGGTGGCTACTGCTATAAATGTGGCTTCTTCTCCCAGATAATTGCTGCTGTAAATGTGGCTTGTTCTCCCAGATAAGTTCTGCTGTGAATATGGCTTGTGTTCCCAGATAATTGCTGCTATAAATGTGGCTTGTCTTCCTGATAATTGCTGCTATGAATGTGGCTTCTGCTCCCAGATAATTGCTGCTATAAATGTGGCTTTTGTTCCCAGAAAATTTGCTTATATAAATGTGGCTTGTCTTCCCATTAATTGCTGCTATAAATATGGCTTCTGCTCCCAGATAATAGCTGCTATAAATGTGGCTTGTGCTCCCAGATAATTTCTGCTATAAATATGCCTTGTGTTCCCAGATAATTGCTGCTATAAATATGGCTTCTGCTCCCAGATAATTGCTGCTATAAATGTGGCTTGTGTTCCCAGATAATTGCTGCTGTGAATGTGGCTTCTGCTCCCAGATGATTGCTGCTATGAATGTGCCTTGTTTTCCTGATAATTGCTGCTATAAATGTGGCTTGTCTTCCCAGATAATTGCTGCTACAAATGTGGCTTGTCTTCCTGATAATTGCTGCTATAAATGTGGCTTGTCTTCCCGATAATTTCTGTTATAAATGTGGCTTGTGCTCCCAGATAATTGCTGCTATGAATACGGCTTGTCTTCCCGATAATTGCTGATATGAATGTAGTTTGTCTTCACGATAATTGCTGCTATAAATATGCCTTGTGAACCCAGATAATTTCTGGTATAAATGTGGCTTGTGTTCACAGATAAGTGTGCCATTCTTTTCCCAATAATAGCTGCTATAAATGAACTTTATGTCCCCAGATAATTGCTGCTATAAATGTACCTTGTGTCCTCAGATAATTGTTTCTATAAATGTAGTGGCTTCTGTTCTCAGATAGTAGATGCAGCAAAGCAGGCAAATGCGCATGACTTTGTGATTGGCTTCGAGGAGGGCTACGACACCCTGGTGGGTGAGCGGGGTGTACGGCTGTCTGGTGGACAGAAGCAGCGCATTGCCATAGCCCGTGCACTCATCATGAATCCTGTGCTTCTTCTACTCGATGAGGTGAGGGTACTTCCAACCATCACATGAAGGCAGTAATAGAATCTGGTGTGCATCAAAGGATCAATGAGGTTTTTCAAAGGGCAGAATTCATGGTTTTCCTATAAACCACATTAAAATTGCATAATCTGATGAAAGCATAACATTCTCTAAACAGAAACACTTACCTAGATTTGACCCTACATATCCAACTTACATACTTGTAGAATCTAATGCTCGGATCTGTGACTGTATGTAGGCTATGAGGAAAACAATACAGACAAAGAGAAAGAAAGAGAGCAAAGAATAATAGGAGAGAAGAAGAGTCCAGCCCTCTGGTTTATTGCTTATATAGTTACATGGGTTCATTGTAGAGTATCACCCCCACCTCCTTCCCCCAATGGGAATTGAGCATTCTTGGCCCTACCAATAGGGATCCAGCATTCCTGGTCTCCATGGATACCAGTGGTCTGCCCACCACCAGTAGCTGTATGGCCCCATGGCCACCACCAACCTTGACCTTTTGAGTGTGGTGACCCCTTCCCCCGCAGAAGGGGTAAGCCCTGAGTGCAATCACACCCATACCTGCCAGCAGCACTATGTCTATTTACATCCCACCAGGCACCACCAACCCATATATATATATATATATATATATATACATATATATATATATATATATATATATATATTATCTCGGTACTAAGCCTCTGGCTACTCGTGGTCGAGGAAGAAGGAAGCAACATCCGGGTCCAGGAATGAGCATATTCCACTCATAACGGGAGGACATTACGAGCAGGTTCAGCAGTTTTTTCCAACAAATACCAACATTTCCAGAGTAAGTATTGGACGAAAACTCACAAGGATTGATAACAATGCATATAGCACAGATTGACATACGTTTTGCAATACTAAGTAACATGTTAACACAGTTATTCATGTAAATGCATTCGTTATCCGGTGCGGTAGACATTTTTTAGCACCGCCATTTTTTGTGCCGCCCGTTGCCGAACGAGAGATGTTTGGCTGGAGCTTAGATTATCTTAGGGAAACTTAATAGAGTTCCCAAGGCTTTAAGGCGTACCTCCGAGTTTCATAGCATTTTCTTCAACTTGTTGGCATAGTAGCCACAGGAGGGAGAAGTGTATGTTACAGAGAGTGTGGGAGGGATCAGTACACTCGTCCCTACCCCTCGATTGGTTTCGGTTTGGTTCGCCTGACCGTTGCACTTTCGACATACCATTTAGCTTATCACGCCTGGATTAAACCAGTGTAAATACGAATTTAATACCCATTTAGTGCCTCGGCACGTTACCGCACTGTTCCATGTGTTCAGTTGTTCCTTGAGCTCGTTTTAATAAACCTTTGTTGGTTTCAGACGACTCGAGATGGCGGAGTAAGGTCGGTGTACCACACGCCCTCAGTGAGGGGGACGCTACCCCTGGGCTCGAGTCAGCTCAGTCACGTGACCACTCGCTCGAACCAGGGCCCTCTAATTTAGACGACCGGTTGGTACGCCTCATCAGGGAGCAACTACAGCAGCTGCTCCCAGAGAAGGCCTCTAGACAACATACCCCCAGAAGCGCTCAGAGGAGTCGGAATGGGAGGACATGTCGGACCCCCAACAAACTACCGACTCAGAGGTTGGTTTTCCCTCAAGGAAGAGGAAGGACTCATCCGATGGAGATGAGTACTTCAAAGCCCGCAACAAGAAGACTGCCATCAAAAAGACCAAAAAGAAGTCAAAGTCCAAGAAAAAGAAGAGGAGTAAGTCCTCCTCATCGGACTCTTCTGACGACTCGACCACCACGGATTCCGAATCAGAAACCGAACGCACTGGCAAGTATGTAAAAATCAGTGGGAAGGTCGTCAAGAAGATCATGGTGTAGAAGAAGAAAAAGATAAATACCTGCACCTTGATGAGGAAGACCATAAAGGGACACTTCCACACCTTTAAGCCGGCTGAAATAATCACTAAGTTGGCAGAGCAGTTCACCGGGATCAAAGGGATCCCTGAAGCCACCATCAAAGAGATGGACTCGGACATCACAATGAGTGATGACTGTAAAAAGTTTGAAACTTGTCTCCACACTGTCCACAAAGGTGTGCTGGCGGCTCTAGCGGCAGTCACGCCTATCGCTAACCGCATGATGACGGACAACAAGTTCTCTACCGTTTGCGCAGACATGGATTCGGGCATTGCTCTCCTAATGGCGACGAGTAATTTTCTCTCGTATAGACGGTTCGAGAACGTCTTCAAGTCGGTATGCACCGACGCTGGCAAAGAGGTTTCCCGGTCCAAGAAAATCGTGGACAATGCCTGCAAGGAATACATGTTATTCCTTGCCCCCAAGTCTATCAAAGGCAAGCCCTTGGATAAAACCAGGATGTTCAGGGACCAGCTTCAGTACCTCTATAAACAGGTCGAAACTGCGGCCAAGTCATCCAAGCATTTGGATGCTAAGAAAGGATCGGACAACACAAACCGATTCAAGAAGATCCGTCAGGATTTTCTAACCCGACGAACCAGACAACGAGGAAACCGGTTCGGCAGCAGTAACTTCGGCTACCAGGCCAGAGGAAGGGGGCAGCGGAACCAGTAGGGCTTGAACAACAACAACTGCCCCTTCAAGAGGGAATCGAACCCCCAGAAGCCGTTCCCCAGACCAGGGAACAAGTAGAAGTTGCGACACAAACACCTGTAAGCAAATTTCAGGCAGGAAATATTGCTAACCATTTAGATGATTGGGAACAAATTACAAATAACCACACAGTGCTTAATATTGTACGAGGAGTTACAATACCTTTTATAGAACAGCCTATTCAAACCAATACTCCATTCCCATATCGTTTTGATGAGCTAGAGAAACAAGCATTACATAAGGAAGTGATAAAATTTTGTAATAAAGGGATTATTGAACAAGTCCAACATGTCGAAGGAGAATTTATCTCTAACATATTTTCCAGACCAAAGCCAAATGGCGATATTAGGATGATTTTGGGTAACAACACTTAGCAAAATAGTACAGTACAAACATTTTTAAATGTTTTCTTTAGAAACAGCCAGGGACTTAGTTACACCCAATTCATGGCTTGCAAGCGTAAATTTACGAGATGCATACTATACAATTCCGATATATAAAGCAGACAGAAAATTCCTATGATTTAGGACCAACTTTATGAGTTTACATGTTTGCCAAATGGTCTAGCGTGTGCCCCACGCCTATTTACAAAATTGTTAAAACCATTTTTTTCAGAAATGGCACAGAAAGGCCATGTTATGTTCCCGTACATTGATGATTTGTTTATTGTTGCTCAAACACGACACGATTGTCAACATGCTATAGACGATTTATGTCAAGCATTTCATAAATTAGGATTTTACATACATAATACTAAATCAGTGCTTACGCCAACCAAAATATTAAAATGTTTGGGATTTGTGATCGACACAATAAAAATGACGATTTCGTTGACACCGGATAAACTAGATAAATTTAAGAATACAGCATATAGTTTATTACAGTTAAAAAGACCAAAGATACGACAAGTCGCAGTTCTTATTGGCGTTATGATAGCTTATGCACTGGCCATTTTATATGGTAATGCACACATTAAGTCCCTGGAAATAGACAAAAATTTAGCACTAGCCAGGAAGAAAGGAAATTTTGAAGCACTTATGAAAATTTCCCCAAAAGGCTACGATGACATTCATTGGTGGCTAACGCACATTGATTCTGCACCAAATCCATTAGGATGGGTGAACCCAATACAATAGTCACTACAGACGCATCTTTAGAAGGCTGGGGGGGCACACAGAGATGACTGCGCAACAGGAGGTCGCTGGTTAGAGGATGAAATCTCCGACCACATTAATGTATTAGAATTACGGGCTATCTATCTGGGACTGCGTAGTTTAGTGTGTGTGCCTAAGTTTCACGTACGAGTGTTACCAGATAACACCACCGCAATGGCCTATATTCACAACATGGGAGGGACAAAGTCCAAACCATGTAACAAGCTTGCAAAACAAATTTGGAATTGGGCACAAATACAACAAATATGGCTTACAGTAGCACATATTCCAGGTAGTCAGAACACACTAGCAGACACAAAGAGTCGCCATTTCCATGATCACTTGGAATGGTCTCTAAATCATAACATTTTTGACATCATTTGCCAAAAATGGGGAGACCCGGAAGTCGACCTGTTTGCATCATGAAACAACAAAGATTTCTAATTATGTGTCTTGGCATCCTGAACCGGACACCTGGAAGGTGGATGCTTTTTCTCTGATCTGGAATGATAATTTTTATTATATATTCCTGCATTCAGCATTATCAGCAGAGTGGCCAGGAAGATCAGGCTGGATCGAGCACATGTGGTGCTAGTAATGCCAGAATGGAACACTCAACCATGGCTAGCAGCAGTGTCATGGGGAGCAAGAGACTCTTTAAAATTCCCCAGAGGACCGGGAAATCTACAACACCAAGGACCAGACGGGATGGCCGAATGAGTTAGAGCGTCCGTCTCCCGTGCTGGTAGATCGTGGGGTCGTGGGTTCGAGTCCCGGTCGAGTCAAACCAATGACTTTAAAATTGATACTTGTCGCTTCCTAGCCAGGCGCTCGGCATTATTAGGATAGGGCAAGGACTGGTGTGCTCAGTGTCAGGATAATGTGACTGAGTGGGATACCAGGTCATGGTGCCGGCGGCCTGGTTTCCCAGTGGGACAGCACTATAAAGTTGCCATGAGTGCGCACTGTCACAAGTCGGTACCCGTCCTGATATGACCTTAGATGTTGCTAGGACGTAAAACAACAACAAACAAACAAACAAACAAAACCAAGGACGGTTGACAAAGGAAGGAGACGTGTCGACGACGCCCATGAGAACAGATGGAGAGACAATCACTAAACACGAGGTCATTCACTGGTTTATGAGAGGAATCCTCCAAAACCCAGATACAGTAGATTTTGGGATGTGTCAGTAGTGTTTAATTTATTTAAAACATGGCCAAGTAATAAGCACTTTTCAGTTAAACAATTAGGTTTTAAGGTAGCAGTTCTTTTACTGTTAGTAACAGGTCACAGAGGACAGGCAATTGTAGCCCTCTCACTAGACGGCCTAGAGATCGACAAGAAGGAGGCTACGTTTGATTTAGACAAATTGTTAAAGTCAAACCGCACAGCGGACCCGCTATCCACGGTTCATGTAAACAGCTTTCCAGATGACAGGAAACTTTGTGTAGTTTCAGCCATTACGGCTTATTTATCCAAGACAAAGGGAATACAAAATTCCAGACAGCTTTTAATCAGCTTCATTAAGCCACATAAAGCTATCTCAAGAGAAACACTTGCCAGATGGACGATTACGGTACTCAAGGTGGCAGGCGTCAACACAGGACGCTATGCTTCCCACTCTACGAGAGGGGTTATGGTCTCGAAAGCAAGACAGTTAGGGATCTCAGTGAAGAGAATCCTAGCAAATGCCGACTGGAAGACGGCAAGGTCGTTTGCTAAACATTACAACAAACGCCCAGAGAAGACCAACGTGGTAGCAACCCGCTTACTCACCAACTAACAAGAACTGGTGAGACTTACAACATTTACAAAGTTACAACTAAAACATTGTTCATGTTCATAAGTTTAAAAAAAGGATAAAAATGAGATTACGTAAAGGTCTCCCTCGACCACGAGTAGCCAGAGGCTTAGTACTGAGGTAAAATAGTATAGTTATACGAATCTTACCTTGGTACAGATGATGGATAACTCTTGTTTTCCCGAGGTAGAAGCCTCGGATAGTCGTGGGCTAGGGCCTGCCCACCACACCCGCCCACCACACACGTTTGCTTGTGCCAAAACGAAAACACTAGGAGTTTCCATACAATTAAGCTCATTTTTATCCTGAATAATTAGGAGAAGATTGCTGGACCCGGATGTTGCTTCCTTCTCCCTAGCCCATGACTATCCGAGGCTTGTACCTCGGGAAAACAAGAGTTATCCATCATCTGTACCAAGGTAAGATTCGTATAACTATACTATATATACATATACATGCACCTGGTCACGTACACCAATCAGTAATAGAACATTTGCATTCCCCCCTTGCTGACTATCGGAATATTTTACATACTGTTGCACTCATTGAACATTTAATGTGACTTACTATGCCTGTGCAATGCTGAGAAGAAGATAAACAAATTATGTCAAGCACTTGGCTGTGAAGATAAGAATTAATTTGCCATGTTTGCACTTCAAATATCTATTTAAAAAATCTACTTCTAGGTAATGTAAAGTTGATTAAAGCGATCAACCTAATATATTTATCTAAAATATGACACTTAAAACCATTGGAGTATGCAACTTTAACAATAAACCATCTCTGCTATAGACACATTGGCCAGTGACGTCACTATCACGTAACTTTCACTTCAAAATAGCCTGGTTGGTAAAATCAGTGAATTGATTGCTGTTTTGTATAGAAATCAGTGAAGCATTACTTAAATTGAATTGACCATTTTCATAACATTCAAACTTCCAAGACTCAAAAGCACTGGACCTCACTTCAGTGTCTTGTTGTCACTGTGTGTACCCATAATTAGTCTATTAGATTGAGGATTCATGTGGATATGCCTCTATAGCCTTCTGATACTTAGTCTAACAGTTTGTTCAGCAACCCTGAATACATACAGGGCTGATGCAGTGACCAGCTATAACCCAGCTCTAAGTGATCTGTGATATTAGAGACCAAATACAAGAGAGAACTATGACTGGCAAAATGACTGACTGTGTCTGTCCAATGCTCCCAAAACATTGTGAATAAATAAATAACTTTCAAATATATTTATGCTTAAATTTAGAACTACAGAACCCAGTAACTAGTATTATCGCCTGTTTACTGGTTACTTTTGCCAACCAGGCAATGGGCATATGCAGGAAATATATGCTGTAAACAACAACACTGAACGTGTCTATAAAACGTTCTCTTATATATCTTCTATGATAAGACACCAGACCCCTCCTTCAACATTGGTGTTTAAAAAAAATAGAGGCCGTATTGGGCTAAGTTCTTTATATTAGCTGCATCTTGCGGCTTCGTTCTTAAAAGTGCTTTGACTTAGAAAACCATTTGATGAAGTGAACAAAATAATTAAAAGACCCAAATTTGTTGTGTTTGAAACCAGCAGATAAAGGTTTCTCGACTTTGCATCTGTCTGTAGGCAACTAGTGCGTTAGACGCAGAGAGCGAGCATCTGGTACAGGAGGCAATAGACCGTGCTATGAAAGGGCGCACCGTCATTGTGATTGCACATCGCCTGTCAACGGTCAGGAACGCGCATAAGGTAGGTTCAGCAGCCTCTCCTGGGACTGTGAGCATCCCTCAAGCAATTGTAGCTCACTTTGAACCTATACGACCATGTGTTGAATGCAATGCAATTTTTCTACAAATATTCTACATTAGGGATCCTGTGGGGCTCATGCAACAAGAATTCAGAATATTTAGTGCGTATTGCTACCTATGGTGGATTTTTTAACGCAGAATCTATTTAGTAGATTTCTATGTTTTAGTCATTCTTCAACATTTCCTATATGCCCCATGCCCTCCTAATGCAGGTTCATTAGACTACCAAATAACTAGCTGAATGTTTGTTAACACAATAGACCCCCACGCCAGTTAAGCTGGAAGGTACCCAAATAGAGTGGTTCCAGATTCTGCCGACAGATGTCACTAGCTTAACTGGAGGGGTGTATTACATGAAGAGAGCAGCGGTGAAATTCCAGAAGAAAAATACAATATAGTTGTCTTTTTTTTAATAGATATATTACAAGGATAAGCGCTTGAATGTGTGCGATATAAATATCTGAATATAATCAGGCATTTTATTATTTTTCCAAGCGTTCTTTGCAGAGATATAGCATGTGAAATCATAGGCAGTCGGGGAATGTACCCGACTAGAGTGGTTCCAGATTTTGCCAACAGATGTCACTAGCTTAACTAGGGCGGGGGGGGGGGCTATTGTGTTTAGTAATAGTAGTGGGAAATTAATGCATACTATTAGATTCAAGCTATCTGAAATAATCTGAAGAAATGTCAAGATTGAAACTTCACCGCAAATAAAGAAAGACAGTTTATAGCACACCTTTTTGCCTCCACTTGGTGTAGAGGTCGCACAATCTTTCAAAGGCATAAATACGATGTCCTTTGAAAGTGCCTTAAATTTGGAAATATCCTTAGAAATCATGGAAAAGTGATGAAACCTTCGTGGCATTTGTCTAGATACATTTCCTGTGGCAGTGAAATGCTCTTAGAATGAGTGTTAAGCAACAAAGTTTTAAACTCTGAAGGACATAGATGAGAAGTTGGAAGCCAAAGCGTGGGACACCAAAGAGTGTTGAATGCTTTCAAAACTAGAATAACACTTGATCTATTATAGACCTCACAAACTGATCATTGGGTTTTCTTTTATTTGAAAATTCTATTGACAAAATCTTTTCTTGAGTGATTTAGTATTTATATCTATGTATGTATTCCAGGTGATTGTCATAGATAAGGGAACAATAGCAGTGCAGATTGTTTATTTATTTATTTATGAATGTATTTCAACCATGCCATTATCATAGATAAGGGGCCAATATCACAGCAGAATGTTTCTGTATTCACATCAGGTAATTCACGATGCAGGAGACAGGAATAGTGCACACAAAGTTTTTATTTGACTGACTATGGCTCACATCAGCAACTTTCAAGCACAATCCGTATACATGCAAAACAATAAAATTGGTCTAAGTCAATAAACATTTTTTACAATAACACTATATTTTATACATAGTTAAAGTAATTTTTAAAAGCTGCAGTTAACATCAGGTTACCCATATGATCTATGTTACTTTAGCATTCTATTTTTCATTAAAAAAAAAAATCGAACTATTTCTATTTAATTGTTCATGTTGTCCACAACATGGGTAATTGAGCGCATGAGATCGGCGCACAAAAGTAACTTTGACGACCTGGGTGGCGTCACCTAGCTTTATTAACATGTACCTGGGCTGCCTTGCTGACGTCACGTCGGTTCGAATCATTCGTTGTAGAGCCCGCCATACACAAGGCACAGACTAAGGGACCAGATTTTAAACACCGTCGACCTAGCGTAACAGACCATATTCCATCATGCCAGTAACACAAACAACAACATCAAAGCGATGATGTGCGAAACCAACAAAAACATCTAACACGCCAGTCAGGAAGACGCGAGGGAGACCAAAATCGGTGGCGGGGAATCTGGAAGCTGACAGCGCACGGGGTCGTTCAAGCCGAAACATGGACCGGCGTGACACACGTGATGACACTGACAGCGATTCCCCTCTGGTCAGGCCCAAGAAACGAAACAAATTAGCAATAACCTCGCTAATCGAAAGGCTCCAGCAGCAACTATCACGGATGGCTGTAACCCCAGAATAGATAATATTGAGAGGAAGAATCAAAAGAGACGCAGGACTCGCTCGACCACGCCAAGGCACCGACGTATGGTCACACAGCACACGCCATCGTCGGGTGGGAGTTCCCCGGATCTGCGACAACACAGGTCCCATGCACCCGACCGGCGCCGATCGTCATCTTTGCAAAGGACGGATCAATATTACACTAACAGCCGTTATGATGTTAGACATGGGACATGCACCCCTGACGTGCCTCTCTTCCATCGTGACCGGGCCGGCCCCAGCAAGGACAGACACAACCGCGGTTACAAGAACTACGGCCCACCTGGCGAACCCCTCATTGAATACGGCAGGGATGAGGAGAGGAACGAAGCAGTAAACGAGTTACTTGTCACCGCCGGTTCCGCGCTTGTCAAGCGCCGAGGTAACAACATACTGGCCCCGCATAAATATGTAATACGTGGTAGTAAAAAATGAAAAAATTGCTATGGAGGAAGCGTCATGGGCGGAATACTTCGGTGCACTGTGCCGCATGTTGGAGGATAGGAAGCTCCCTGCTGCCTGGTCGGGCCACTTACTTACCCACATGCACCAGCTGGCGACGATGGCAACTATCTGGGACTGGTACACCTGCCGCCAGTGGCTGGAGACAGTATTTACGATGATCGCCGATGGACGTCTTCCCCGAGGTTGGTCAGACAAGGACACAATTAAAGACGTGCAGAGGGAAGTTTGTGTAATCGGGACGAGGCTGGACAAAAGCAAGCAAGCTCCTGGGGGGAACAAGCGCTCCGAGATGTCCACGGACGCTGTCGTCTCCACAGCCCCTGGGACGAAAACCCAGTCGGATTATGTACGAGCAGATTGCAATAAAGAAACGGATGGCAAGCCCTGCAAGGACTGGAACTGGGGAAACGAGTGTGGTTTCTGTACCTCACACGGCCTCCAGCCTGATAGACAATGTCACGTGTGCTGTGAAGTACAAGAAGGCAGTTGTACATTAGGAGAAAGCCTGTCAAAAGAAACGCCGCTATCTTGAGCGAATCAATAAAAAAAAAGGACAACCCAAACAGTCGTACTGGACCAACCCGGGACCATGCGACGAGGCCGTACCCACCACTACGGGCACATGCAATTATCATGCAGAGTATCGAGACCAACAAGCGGAATGTAGATATGGCTGTGAGCTTTCTGGATACGGAACACGCACAGACATTCTACAGATAGTCACCCTAGAAAAAGGGGTGTGTCGAGGTAGGCCTACAAATACGAGACAGTGTGATGTTCACGTCTACAACCACACAGAGCATCAACTGAATGGATTAGAAATCCACCAGATAGAGCATACAACCAACAACAACATATGCGAAATGCACGACTCGTTGGCCAAGGCGGAGGCCTCGGATGGCAAACGGTACGGTGCTAATAGGCGGGCCACGCCCACAACGGCCCCGCCCACATCTAGGGGAAATGTGCAATGGCAGCTGTACGACTTCAGGCCGGTGGGGTCAGGTGGCACCACGCGTCGATTAGAAAGCATTCACACAGCAACCCCGCAGGATTGCCAACCCAAAGATCCGGCACACACACTGCTACGCTCAGAGTCACAGAGAGCGGCGGAAACAAGCAGAAATGCATCACCAATGACATCGAAAGCAAGAGATGCAAACAACAACAAACACATGTATTCGAAAGCTGTACGACGGGAGCCAACACAGCCAGATCGGAGCCCAGCCAATACTGTGTAAATACGGAGGAACTGCCAAACAGTGGTATCAGAATCAGGGAACATAACACATGCAGATTAAACGATGAGCGAAGTGAGGACATGCGTTCTTGGCCGACGTAGCGAACAAGGTATTTTACCCTAATCAGTCTCGATACGATGATCGACCCCCGGATAGTCTTTTGGTGGCGGATCAAGCTGATGACAACAACGTTGATTAAATCTTGGGAAAACATTAACGGCGATACAGCTGACCCATATAATCCACCTCACACACCAGCTACTTATAGGCCTACCTTGGATGGGATGTGGCCACGAGCTGACGAAAGGGCGTGGTCTCAGCACTTGAACTATTTGGATAGCAATACCAAACTATTTGGGGCTAAGAATCAGAGTGCCATCTGGATTAAATATCTTGGCTTGGAAGCACCTGCTGAAGGACTACCATGACCTCCAGCTTATTGATTTTCTTGAGTTTGGGTGGCCCGATGACTTTATGGCTGACAAACCGCCCATTGCCTCAACTACTAACCACCACACTGACTCTGCTAGTCTGAAATGTATTGAAGCGTATATTAAGAGGGAGTCTGAATACGGTGTGTTGCTCTGCCCATTTCACTCAAAACCTTTTATTCCATGGACTCAGGTCAGCCCGATGATGACCCACCCCAAGAGGGGCTCTGCTGACAGACGGGTCATCGTCGACCTTAGCTATCCAGGAGGAGCCAGCGTTAACTCGGGGATCAGGAAGGGCAAATACCAGGGCCAGCCGGCTACTTACACCCTACTGGGCATAACAGACCTGGCTGACGAGGTGACTCGCCTTGGATAAGGATGCCTGATTTGGTGCGTTGATCTGGCCCTGGCATATCGTCAGCTCCGTACATGTCCCCTATCAACACCGCTGCTTGGGACTATGTTAGAAGGTAATATCTACATAGAGGTAGCACCACCAATTGGGTCCAGGACCTCGTCAATTGCCTGCGCTCAAACCACAAACGCTGTCGTCTACATTATGCAGAAGAGAGGTCATCACATGCTATGTTACCTTGACAACTTTGTCGGGGAAGCTGCAACTGGAGGACAAGTGGAAAAGGCATATGCCGAGATAATTAAGGTGATGGCATAGTTAGGACTTCACCTGTCTCCTGTTAAGTACGTCCCTCCCTCCAGGGAGGTCGAGTGGCTTGGTTTCAGTATCTCAACGTCCCAGATGACCATCAAGATACCTCAAGACAAACTGCAGGAGGTGGTCTACGAGTATGAGCTCTGGAAACACAAAAAGCTGGCATCTCGCCGAGAGATCCAGTGACTGGTCGGCCGTCTCCAGCATGTGGCCAAGTGTGTGCACCCGGCGAGGCAATTCATGTCTCGCATCCTGGTGGCTCTCAGGGCAGCGCCATTTCAGGGGGAAGCACGCCATTCCACAAGATCTTGCTCTGGATGTATCCTGGTTTACCAGCTATGCAGCAACCTCAAATGGCATAGTACTATTGCCAACAAGGGAGCGGGTGGCATGGATCATAGAGTGTGATTTTCCTTGCAAGGAGGGGGAGCGCACTCCCCTACACCATTCTTCACGGCGAGATACCCCAAGGATATAACCAACAAGGCATATAACATCGCCCAACTGGAGGCCATCAACTTGGTTGTGGCCCTAAAAAATCTGGTGCCATCCGAACCGCACACGTACACCATTTACATAAATACGGATAATATAACCTCACAGCAGGTGCTCACGACAGGGGCGGGCCGCGACCCGGTGATATGTGCATGTGCTAGGAAGATCTGGCTCTTTGCAGCCAGGCACAGTACTGAGGTTGTGGTCCATCACAAGCCAGGGAAGGATATCGCATTTGCAGATGCACTTAGCGCATGTCCTTTGACCCGGTGGCGAGAAGCCTGGCCCATGACATGATTGCGCAGTGCGGCCTTAAAGTATGTATACATAGCCCATGACGACGCCCTCACAGCATCATTATGACATAACCTGGATGGAGCACCCATTTTTTGCCTCTCCACAGGTTATTCCAGCCAACACCATGCTCTCATCGTCCGGATGATGGAGGCTGGCCTGGCAGACGGCACTTGGAAGAATAAGTCTGCATAAGCTCGCAGATATGTACAGTACATGGATAGGTACAATGCCAGTCCTCTCTCGCCCACACAATACCATGTGATGTCATTCCTGCTTGAACTGAGTGACGAGCTAAGATCACCGAGCTCGGTGATGAATTACTGCAGCGGGGCTCGCACGTTGGTCCTCGTCCTGGGCGGCGACACGCCAGGCTTCGACACATACCCGGTTTCCCTCATGTGGAAAGGCATACAACGCACATCACAACACACCCCGGCGAGGGCTCCTCCCCTCACCCTGTCTGACATTAAGGCTGCAGTCCGTTTCTTTGCCCCAGTGGGTGAAAACGGAACTGTCACCTCATTGCTGAACCACTGTAACTATGTGCCAAGCTGAAAAATAAATACCAACTTAAACTTGTCGGTCTCGTGTTGCTCAATTAATCTTCGAACAGGTAAACTCCTGATACCGGCGAACTCGATTATGCTTTTACAGGTATTAATAATTATTTCCAAAAACGCACTTTTTGAGTACTTTTTTCTATAGGATAGCAGTGATATTTTACCGAAACCTTACAGAGGTCGGGGTACCCTGCCTCTTGTTATAATTTACATCTAACAATTTTAAGAAAGTTACCACATAGGACCGTAATTACAAAGACTCTAAAACTTTAGGAGCCGACCGAAAACTCTGCCGATAAAAGGGGGTCCGCATACTAAGCTAAACCAAAAACTTCAGAAGCATCTCAGACACTCAGCCCTATTAACATAAACAGTGGAATAGGGTGTGTGTTTTTTTGACAGAAGACGCCCCTAAACTGTTCAGATTCAAAATTTGAAAGTGATCCATGCCTTTTGTGCTCCAGCAGTGAATGCCCACTGGCTTGTTTAGATTCACCATGAAACCTTATGTACACATAGTGAATGAATGTTATGACAACGTTGACAAGGGACGAAAATCCAGTAGCGACACGTCCTGGTACCCTAGCACGGTCTCCAACGTCGTGAATTACTCATGTTACCGGCAACATGCACAATTGTCATAGATACCGGACTGATAGCAGGATTCTAGGTTTCATAGATAAGGGAACGATAGCAAAGCAGGGTATTTGTTTTTATAAATGTGTATGTTGTGTGTGTGTGTATGTATATCTTTGTGTATTCCAGGTGATTGTCATAGATAAGGGAACGATAGTAGAGCAGGGCACCCATGATGAGCTGCTGGCTACTCATGGTGTCTATAAGCGACTCATTCTTCGCCAACTGATGGCGAGTGGTGAGCAACACAATGTACCAACTGCTGATGGTGGTGATGGTGGTGATGATGATGATGATGCACTCATCGACTTAAACAACGATGCTGCCATGGCACAACACAGCCCCGTTGGAACCAGCGACATAATCCACTAAAGCAAATTGAATGTCCAGGTAATCAGTGTTGCCATGAGTAATATGTTGTCTCTGTTAGCCACCATGCAGTGTATTCACCACCACTTATATATTCCACTTACTTACTGATTCCACTTACTCACTCTCTGATTCTACTCACTCACTGATTCCACTCACTCACTGATTCCACTCACTCACTGATCTCACTCACTCACTCACTGATTCCACTCACTCACTGATTCCACTCACACACTCACTGATTCCACTCATACACTCACTCACTCACTGATTCCACTCACACACACTCACTCACTGATTCCACTCACACTCACTCACTCACTGATCCCACTCACACTCACTCACTCACTGATTCCACTCACTCGCTGATTCCACTAACACACTCACTCACTGATTCCACTAACTCATTCACTCACTCACTGATTCCAATTACTCACTCACTTATTCCACTCACTTGTTGATTCCACACACACATTCACACTCACTCACTGATTCCTCTCACTAATCTCACTCACTGACTGATTCCACTCACTCACTAATTCCACTCACTCACTCACTCACTAATTCAACTTACTCACTCACTGATTCAACTCACTTACTAACTCACCCAAACTCACTCACTGTCTCCACTCATACACTCACTCAAACATTCATGCACTTACCCAATCATGTACTAACTTGCTGATGCACTCACTCACTACTTATTTTAAAGAGAGAAAACATAAATTTACATTTACGTGATAGCTTTGCCAAAATACAGCTCCTAATGAAATAGCAACCAGTGAACCTCTGAACCCATGTATTTGGATTACTTTACCGCTCAGGGCCTATATGCAGGAGTCGGTGGTAGCGGCGTTTGGTGGTACAGCCTATTACCGGGTAGCTATCGCCGACGTCGGGAACTGTGTCAAGTGCTATGTGGGAGCGCGTACCACTTTGATTATAGCTACCCGTGAAGTTATTTATAGATTTGGGAAATCCCTCTCCATCATGTAGCCCCAAATCTATTCAATGCTGTCATATTTAACAGAATTACATACGCAATAAGTGAAATATGATGAAATTAACCCTAAATTCGAAGCAAGATTAATGCTGCCGCCCCAAATGAAGAGGGGGCTAGTGCATGTACGGAGCGGGCCGGCGAGGGGTTGAGACTGGCGGGCGGGACGGGTCGGGACGGGAGGCCGATAAGCTTACCGGGCAGCCCCGGGAGGGGTGGCCGCTGGCCCCGCCGGAGTCAGTGATACCCCAGTAGCGGGCCGCCCGCCTGTGTGCCGAACCCGGAGCACACACACGTCTCGCGCTGCGTGGCACCTCGCTATACCTCCTATCTATCAGAGGTAAGGTACCACCGGTTAAGCCTTTGGTGTTAGGCCTATCACCGACTCGTGCATCCAACTTTTCGCCGCTACCCGGGAAATTCCCGGCTACCACCGTTTCGGCTCGCTACCACCGAATACCGCTGACTCCTGCATATAGGCCCAGTAGTTGCACCAGTTCGATTATGCGCATATTATGTATGAAATGGTGCCTGGGACATGGCTCTATGACTTGCAACCATTGATGTATTTCTAGGGTAGTCGTGACAAAGGACATCAGAGTGCCTTGCTGGTAAGATTGATTGATGGATGGTGATTGATGGAAGGTGATTGATGGAAGGTGGTTGATAGTGATATTACTTTGTGTGGGCAGCAACAGGCATATCCTGACATGTTTGTTATAAATGTTCAAATGTCGCGTACAGATTAGAGTGCTATCGATAAGTGTTAGTAGGCAGATCTGAGCGCTTTTATTTTATGCAATTGGTTACCGTCATACCCATACCTCTAGATACAAAATTCACCCCATACTTGCAGTAGGTGTGGAAACCAACCCATTAGAAAAAGTGGCGAAAATTATCTACATGCTGGGTAAATGAAATGAGCACATTCATTCTTAAATTAAAAAGCAAAATATATTCTTCACATATATCTTAATATTTGCCCGCTACATTTGATTTGAAAAATATAATAAAACATGTAGTTTAATGGACTTTAAAAGTGAAATCGATGGCATTCTATGCCATCTTGTCTTTTTGCATTCTCTCCCATTTTACCAACTCTGTGCCAATATAAGTAGCCATTTGATACTGGAACCAGGAATTCTACTCCCTGTTCCATACTAAAGCTATTTTCGCCCGTATTTTTACTGCGTGTCATTCACCCCTACTGCAAGTATGGGATGAATCTTTTATCTAATGCACCCCAGGCAGATAGAACCACTAGCATAGATCCAGGTAAATCAGAACTCACCTTTGCTAAGCGTGCACCGGAAGTGTAGGTGGCGGCGCCAGCGTCGGCAGTTCGGTCTGGCCCGCAGCAAATAAGACACGGCTACAACATAGAAGGTGATAAATAATACACAAAGGAGTGATAATATATAATATACAGCATCTCCTATTTATATTAATATAATGAATTATATGGCATATGTATTTTTTATCCGGACTGGGCCATTCGCGAGTCTGGTATTACAGGAAGTGAATTCCAAGCGGCGCTAGGAGTTTTGTTCGCCGGAATATGAAATGTTATTTATATTCACATAATGCATTATATATAGGGCACACACATCTAACAGTTTTGGGGAAGGGTGTGTGTGTGATGGGGGGGGGGGGGAGGGAGAGTGCAAGCCCTAAGACTTTTATGACTATAGCTAGAATTCTATTTGGGAGTGAATGTTAATTTTTAGTTGGATATTATTCTGGGGGGATTGGCTGTGAATATTCGCCGAAGACGATCATATTTGGCGAAAAGGGTTATTTGGTAAAGGTGAATACTTGGCAATGGCAGGGCAGTTATATATACTATAGGTATTCATCAAGAGCTTGCTGAATTGCTAAAAGTCAATTCAAATAAATTGTGTGGTAACCAGTTACTCTCGCTTGAAGTATTCTTTTACGATGAAAAACTTATTTCTCAGGAATAAGTGTTATAGCCAAAGTGTGAGTATCTAAAGTTTAGATTCTTATCGTCTTTAGCATTAACACAATTCTTTTGGGGTACATAGGTTGATTAAAAGTTGCATAGTCCGATGGGTTTGCTTTTCTGTAATTCTTCTGAGATAAATATATTAAATTGATTGTTATAATCTACCTTACTTTAGCTTGAAGTAACTTTTATTTTAAATGGCTAACTTTTGAGATATTTGAAGTGGAAACATGTAAAATTAGTTTTGGCAAGCATGCCAAAACTCTGGCACCATAGGCTTCAGCAGTAACAGGTTCTATTAAATTGACTCTGTATATCCCCTCCTGTGTGACAACAAATGCTTAATAAGTGCATCAGTGTCTAAGATTGCTAGGATCAAATTTAGATAATTGTCTTGGTTTTGAAAATGTAATATTCTATCGGACTATGCAGCTTTAAGCGGGGGAAATTTCAATCGCGGACGATTGGTCTTCCTCTTTCCACTGCTCCTTGCCCTATCCTAAGAATGCCAAGTGACAGGCTAGGAAGCGATAAGTATCAATTTTTAAGTCATTGGTTTGACTCGACTAGGGTTCGAACCCATGATCTACCAACACTGATGCTCTAACTCATTCGGCCATCCCGTCTGGTTCATGAAGGCCATGGGTTTATGGCTGTCAACAATTGGCCCATAATTTCCGAATTGTTCTTGATCCGGCGGGAAGCCCGAGACGGTCACGTCCCCAAGTACTGCATGCTCCCTCCTTCCCCTCCCCCCCCCCCCCTCTGACCTGCATTCGGGCTACTGACTTCGTCCTATATGAATTTACCGTCTTCCACTCCCGTCTCCACCCACGTTTCACCCACGTTAAAAAGCATCAAAAGGCATAAAAAAGCTCCCACGTCACGCAGCATAATGCAACGAACACGCAGGGCCGCAGCTCCCAAAGGCCACCCCGCCAAACGCGCCACACGGAAGGCGACAACACCCACGATTACCGATGCGAGCGATTTCACTGACTCGCAAGATGGCGGCGCATCCCCGCAGCCGCCCACGCCGCCGCCTCGCCACTTGCCTCCCACTCGGCAGTCGGCACGCTCTCGGAAGCCGACAGCAAAAGCGAAGCAGGCCGACGGTCTGGTACGGATGCAAGCGTCCATCGACGCGATCGAGAAGCGATGGAGTGCATTAGAAAGGCAGGCGGCCGACCAAAGGCGTGAGCTGGCGGAGCACCGGTCCGAGATGGCGGCGCAGAGCAAGGTGCTCGCGGAAGCCACTGCGGCGATGGCCACCAGCATGCGCCGCCCGGACCTGCCGGCGACAGCTCCGACAACGCCATGCAACCCACCGAGCCGGGCGCCGGCCCGTGCTCACCAGCGTCATAGCCGGGCCAGATCCCTCTCCCCGACATCCCCGTCGCCGGCCCCGGTGCGGAGCCGGAACGGATCACACCCAGGACGGGTCACCGAAGCGAGCCCCTTCAGCGCGTGGTCGTCCCCTCTCCGAGCCCGCCCCGGCACAGATCCCGGCGCCCCGACACTGCGCACGCCCCCGGCCGGCACGCCTCTCACCGCCGACAACACGACCACGGCGACTACGAGAGGGGCCCCCACTCCACAGCCGAGGAGGCAGTACGGCTCATCGTCGCGGCAGCGGACGGAAAAGGACACGCCCGCAAGAAAGGTATTTCAAACAAATATCTTTTCCCTTATGACCTAGTGGAGCGGGGGGACGAGGGGAAGGCGGTGAAAAAAGGGGAGGCAACGAGGGAGGAATACGCGCTGGGCCTTAAACGGCTCGAGCACCAGCACGGCTTCCCGGCGAGCGGACTGACCGCCCTGTCCAACCATCAGGAAATGGTCGCCCAGGACAATTGCACTTTAGCGTGGCCAGTGGTCCGGCGGTATTACGAGGAGATTTTTACCTGCATAGCTGACGGCAGGCTCCCGAGGGCTTGGAGGGACGAGGCGGCCATTAAAACTGTGAGGATAGAGGTGATCGCGATGGCGGGGCACGCCCCCGCGACCGCCGCCGCCTCGGCCGATCAGCAGCAGGCCGGGCGGCAACAGAAGTCAGGTTCCGACCCCCGCGCTCAGTACAACAGAGCCCCGTCCGCGCCTGGAGGCGCGCCCTCGACCTGACTCCCGCGCCCGGGGATGCCCCGGCATTCCTGGCGCGCGCGGGCGTCCCTCTCGCTCCTCGTGACGTGACCCACCTCGTCCGCGCCACCCTTCGCGGAGCCGGCGTCCCCGGAGCCGACGCCTACACCCTGCACGGCCTCCGCAGGGGCGCGGCGCAGGCCTGTGCCTCGAAGGGGGTCGACCTCTCTGCGATAATGGCCCAAGGAACCTGGGAGTCCGACACGGTCCACGCGTACGTGCCCAAGATCGCAGCCTCCGACGCCCCGAGAACCTTGGCCCTCTGTTTTGGGTCGGCTCCCAGGCCTACCTCCTCCCAGAGTGCTCCCTCTGCGGACTTGGATCAGGTCGATTGACCCCTGACCCCATTGACTTCAGTGTACCTTGTGCTATTCTCGTTCCTCTGTCCGGATCGGCCCATAATTTCCGAATTGTGGTTGATCCGGCGGGAAGCCCGAGACGGTCACGTCCCCAAGCACTGCATGCTCCCTCCTTCCCCCCCCCCCTCTGACCTGCATTCGGGCTACTGACTCCGTCCTATATGGATTTACCAAGCCCGCCCACCCTCTTTTTAACACTCCAGGGGGTCGGTTCCCGGGCCTACCTCCTCCCAGAGTGCTCCCTCTGCGGACTTGGATCAGGTTGATTGACCTCTGACCCCATTGACTTCAGTGTACCTTGTGCTATTCTCGCTTAGTTAATAAAACCTTTTTCTCCCACCTCTGTCTCGGGCTTCCTCTGACCGGATCATGATGTGTGTGCGATTATTGTGAGTGTTTATATCTGAGACCAAATTCCGACGAACTTAATTCTGAGGTTGAGCCCATAAAATAAATATCTTATTTCAGCTAACATGGAAAATAGCATCCATATTGCTATGCAGAGCTCTTTCAATGAGACAATATTTTGTTTCTGTTCAATAATATAACTTTCTTCATAATGATATCTGGTTATTTTTAAATCGTTGGTTATATTTTTATTAAGAAAATGGATAGAAGACTTTATGTTTTTAACTAAAATCATTGGCATTTTTGAGGATTATGATAGTATCATTATAGGCAATTTGAAGCGTCCGGATTGTATTACTGTCTGTGGTTTTAAGCATTAAAGGCCGTCCAAACAGAACTATAACTGTATAAATGTGTTTGACATCCAACATTATGCTGCACGTGCTTATAGAATGGTGGAGCATATGTATGACTCTTTCCAGAAGGAGAACATTCCTCATCACGGCACCAGTGCCATGAACCATGCGAAGGACATAGGGATGATGCATCATAAATGCATCCCAAACCCACTTCGGTGCTTCCAATGCCAGAAGTTTGGTCATGGCAATGATAGATGCAAAAATCAAACCATCTGTTTTAAGCGCGGTTAGAAAGGTCATGACAACACAAGTTGTCAAAACCAGGCAAAATGTTCCAATTGCCTGGGTGACCATATGGCCATATCTAAAGACTGTCCTGTCTGGAAAAAAGAAAAGCTCATTCAGCAGATCAAGACTGAGAAGCGGCTAAGCTACCCAGAAGCTCGAAGGCTGGCTGAGGCGAATACTCCCTCGCCAACCACCAAGAGCTATGCTGCGGCAGCCAAAGTCTCCAACAGGACAATTGAATGCCAGACTGAACTGACGTGGTTGACTGGAGGGAAGCCCACTGCCTTCACCCCAGTCCCAAATCCGACGCCGGTTTCGACCAAAAGTAATAATAGTAATAATATTGCGGTGCACACGCTGGCCGAGCCGGCGATGCCCAAAAAGAAGAAGAACAATTTGTCCAACCGAGTTCCGAAGGGATCTTTGACCCCTACGGACAAAACGTCCAGGGAGTCATCGATCTCCAAAAACTTAACGTCAAATAGATATCGGGCGCTGGCTGATATTGAGATGCCTGAGACTGAAACCCGCAGTCGAAGTCTCTCCCTCAAACCAAAGGCGAGGGGGAGAACACCTGGCACTGCTCTTATTCAATGGAACTGCCGAAGTTTTAGGAGCAACAGTTGTCTCTTCTTTGTTGCAACCTCAATCCACTTGCTGTTTGCCTACAAGAAACTTATATAAAAGCTTCTGAGAGTTGTAGTCTTAAAGGCTACACCATTCATAACAAGCACGCACCAGATGGAGACCGAGTCGCTGGCGGCTCCTCCATCTTGGTCAGACGTGATGTGGTATGTACGCCAGTGGCGTTAGACACAACACTACAGGCTGTAGCTGTTCGTCTGACACTGCATAAGACTGTAACTCTCTGTTCCATTTACATTCCTCCGAGCTCCGTTCTCACTTTACAAGACCTGGACGCCCTTGTGGACCAGTGACCGTCCCCCTATTTACTTATGGGTGACTTTAACAGCCATAACCCATTATGGGGGGGGGGGACAATAGGAACACTAAAGGCAAGAGAATTGAGGACCTTGTGGCCGGTCATGCTCTGTCTGTATTGAACGATGGTTCATACACATATTTGTATCCCGGCTACGGAACATACTCTGCCATCGATCTCAACATTGTAGAACCAGAACTGGTGCTGGACTTTTCGTGGACTTTTCGGGGGTGACCACTTCCCAATTATTCTTAATTGCGGACAGGCATCTCCCGTAGAGCGAAAGAGGAGCTGGCGGCTTCGTAAAGCCGACTGGCCCACCTTCCAGACCCTATGTCGCGAGGAGTTCACTCCAGACATCACTGACATCGATGCCTTCACTGAGATGCTGAGATGGATCGCAGAGAAAACTGTTCTGAAGACCTCGGCAACTCCCAAGCGTTTGACGCCTCCATGGTTAGATGACGGCTGTAGGAGGGCTATTAAGGAACGAAAGAAAGCTCAGGCTAAATTCCACAGGAGACCGACTGCTGAAAATCTGGCGCTCTTTAGTATTCTGCGCGCTCGCAAAGTGTGGACACTTGAGCAAAGTGTGGACAATGATCAGGAGAATCAAGCAAAGGGGAGGTGATTCTTCTGCAGTCCAGCACTTGAAACACAACAGCACCATTCTCACATCACTCAGCGAAATAAGTGAAGAATTGGCACGCACCTTTGCTGGAAACTCGTCTTTTGGGCCGTCAAGGAATGCGAAGAGCGAAAGCTCTTTGGACTTTTCCTCCGATGGCAAGGAGCATTACAACTCCCCATTCAGTATGGGCGAGTTGAGGTGTTCTTTGGAAAGCTTGCATGACACAGCAGTTCAACCTGATGGAATTCATTATCAATTTTTTAAACATCTCCCTGAACATGCACTGAGACTGTTGCTTCAACTTTTCAACATCTGGGAGTCAGGTGTCGTCCTCGCCTCTTGGCGGGAGGCGACAGTAATACCGATTCCCAAACCTGGTAAAGACCAGGGTGAAGCCAACAACTATCGTCCCATAGCCCTCACAAGCTGCATCTGTAAAACCATGAAGCGCATGGTAAACAACAGCCTCGTCTGGCTACTGGAGTCAGGACACCACCTGTCCAACCTTCAATGAGGCTTCAGACGGCGCCGCAGCACCCTCGACCATTTGGTGCGCATGGAGACCTTCATAAGAGATGCTTTCCTTAAGAAGGAGCACGTTGTGGCTGTCTTTTTCGACCTTGAAAAAGCCTATGACACAACGTGGCATCATGGAGGATCTTCATGCGATTGGCCTTCGTGGCCACCTGCCAATTTTCATCAGGAACTTTCTAGCCTTCAGGCATTTCCGCGTCTGTGTCAAGACTACCTATTCCAGCCTACACTCACAGGAACTAGGAGTACCTCAAGGCAGCATACTGGCCATGACCCTTTTCGGGGTCAAGGTCAATGGTATTGCTGCTGCTGTAAAGCGGGGGGTCTCCTGTAGTCTTTTCGTGGACGACTTTGTTTTATATTACAGCGGTGCTAACATGAATGTCATAGAGAGACAGCTACAACCAAGCATAAATGGGATCCATCGATGGTCAGTTCTGAACGGTTTCAAATTTTCCAAGACCAAAACAGTCTGCATGCACTTCTGCCTGCTGCGTAGAATGCATGCGGAACCGGAGCTGACCCTGGATGGGGATCCCATTAAAGTCGTTGAGAAAACCAAATTTCTGGGCCTCATTCTCGACGCAAAACTGTCTTTTGTGCCACATATAAAGTACCTGAAAACAAGATGCCTGAAAGCGCTAGATATTCTGAGGGTGCTGTCCAGCTCAGAGTGGGGAGCGGACAGTGGATTATGGCAGCATAGTATACGGTTCCGCAAGGAAATCATATATTGGGCTGCTAGACATGATCCACCACCAGGGACTGCGCCTGGCCCTTGGGGCCTTCCGCACCTCACCGGTTCAGAGCCTCTACATCGAAGCCAATGAACCATCACTTAACAACAGGAGAATCAAACTGGCCATGCAATATGTAGTCAAGATAAAAACTAATGCATTGAATCCTGCACACAATTGTCTATTCGAGCAACATGACGAATCCAGGTGTGAAGCCAGGCCGAATTACATCCGGCCACTGAGGCTCCGAATGAAACCTCATTTGGATGCCTTGGGCGTGGATTTGGACGTGTTGGAGGATGCCTAAGTCCCAGAACATCCCCCGTGGTTGTTGAGAAAGCCATTGGTTATCCTCCGACTCACGGAACTGAGGAAGTCTGGGACACATCCACTCGAGTACCAAGGACTGCATGCAGAGATTCAAAGCCAGTTTGTAGACCACCTCTCCATATACACTGATGGTTCGAAAGACCAAAGCCGGGTAGCTACTGCGGCAGTCTGCCGACGGGAAAAATTTGGCGTACGTTTGCCTGATCAGAGCTCGATTTTCACTGCAGAAGCCCGAGCACTCCTTCTCACGTTGGAGTGTATCGAGGTATCCAACCACACTAACTATGTTGTATACAGTGATTCGTTCTCTTGCCTCCTGGCCGTTGCTGGACTGAAAACGAATCACCCTATTCTAGCAACGGTCATTTATAAAATGAACCAACTGACAACGGATGGGTATGACATCCACCTGTGCTGGGTGCCTGGCCATGCCGACATACAAGGAAACGAATGAGCTGATCAGGCTGCGAAGAAGGCTCTGAACTGTGATCTTGAACCGTGTCTGATCCCTCACTCTGATCTGAAACCACTAATAGCCACCCACATAAAATCCAAATGGCAACATGAGTGGGATGAAAACATTAATAAACTTAAAGAAATTGAACCATCTGTGGGAAGGCCACCACAGACTCATGCGGGGGGTCGGCGGGACCAAGTGGTCCTTAGCCGCTGCCGTATTGGCCACTCATGGCTTAAACATGCTTTTCTGCTCAAGGGGGAACCTCCCCCTGAATGTATTGGGTGTCAGTCCCCGCTGACACTCAAACACATTTGACTAAGTTGCGTTGATTTTTTGGCCCTGCGCCAACAGTTCTACACTGCAGACAGTATGCATGACCTTTTTACTAAGGTAAAACAGGAAAACATTTTAGCCTTTTTGAGGGCAGCTGGACTGTACCACCTCATATAGTTTACTAAATAGATTCTATCAATTATTAATAAAACCTTTCTTTTTCTATGGGAATTTGGTTCCCTTGACCACAAATATATGATTGTGAGCTTTCTAATTTAATGAGTGTCTATTGGCACATAATTGATTGTCTGCTTTTACATATAAAAGCAATGGTTCGAACAAAAAACAAACATCTCTCGCCGTGAATATGGCCTATGCTGCCCACACGGCATAAAGCAACCACCAATCAATCAATCAATCATAAATGCACCTCAATGTATGATGATTGGGGGTGTTTACAGTCCCTCACAGGGCGACCGAAGGTTGTGCAGGTCTGCAACACTGTTATAGGCGCCCCTGGTGGAGCCCTACTTAGGTTGGTTTTTGTGTCTTTTGTTCAGTTCTGTATCTGTGCACAGGTTCTCATGGAGGGAAAGGGCGGCGGCATGCAAGATTCTCACCTGACAGGATGCTGACTGTGGTGGTGGGTGGAACTTATCAAGATCAGGTGTGGACGTGGGTGTGCTAACCGGCCTCCCTGTACGTTTCCACCAAGGAGACAAACAGCAGCAAGCCAAGAAAATATGTATATATATGGACTGTGTCTATGGGCCTTGTATTCTCAGGTGGTCACCCACTCTGGTACTGGTGAGGCTCAATGTTGCTTAATTTCGGTGATCGAAGCAGGAACCGGTGTTACCAACATGATTGAGCCATAGACAGACATTGTGTGGACCTTAATAGGGCCTGTTTAGCTTAGATCAAACCATGGCCCTTTGTAGGGCCGTTTGTGTATGGGGCCCTTAGGAGGGCCATTTGTCTGGGACCGCATTCTCAGGTGGTCACCCATACTGGTACGGACGAGGACCATCGTTGCTTAACACCGGTGATTAAAGCAGAAGCTGGTGTGTCAACGTGATGAGTAGTAGACGGAGACGTTGCAGGACCCTTAATATGGCCATTTCAGGTGTGGCCCTTAGTAGGGCCGTTTGTGTGTGGGGCCCTTAGTACAGCCGTGTTGACCAGGACCTTATGGGACTCCTGGAACAAGTCTATGTTACCTCATGTTCTCAGGTTGTCATCCACACTGGTACTGGCGAGGGTCGTCGCTGTATTTGATGTTTGTATATATATACACACACCTTATTACGTAAGCTGTTTAATTTGAAGTGTGCGCAATAAATATTATGTTTGATCTAACTTGGTTTTATAATTAAGATTCACTCCTTGGGTTTTATTTTTAATTCAAGTGGATTTATATTTTGCACAGGTCATGTAAATGAACAAAACCGAGAAGCGATTTGCACTCATCTGCGTTTGATTAATTACATCACATCGGTTTCATTTTAGGTTTAATAAATCATTGAAGATACAGACTATTCGGTCTTTTATTAATTCAAGTTCCCAGTCGGGCTTTGTCGAGACGCCAGGAGAGTCGGCTCAGCAAACGTGTTCTCTGTGGCTAGGTGTTTAGAGTGTCTGACTTTTTTCTAGGTCGGACTCCTAATCTGAAGTTTGGTGGTTCGATTCCCCATGTCCCCAACTCTGCCAATTTGGATTTCCACCGCGGTTTATAACTTACAGCATCATCCAAGGCCAGTTGCTCTCATACCAGCTCTATGTGGTGGGGGAGGTCAAAAATCCCTTGTGTCGGTAAAAGTATAGGCTCAGGCTTTCTATTGACAAACTGTCTAACGGTGAAAATAAGTCTATTCAGACTTATCCATGATAGGCAGTATAAATCTTCAAGAAAGAAAACTGTCCACAAGTCTGACTTCAGCAGGATTGCAGCTGTGATGCAGCGTGTTTATATGACCGGAAGTGGAGTTGGGCTCCCCTCTCAGCCCTATTGTTCACTATAAGCACTATGCTTTAAAGTCAGGGCAAGAACTACACTGCAATAAGGTCTCTCCAACACAGTTGTGCATGAATACGGGTATTCCACTGGTCCATCAGTGAAGACTGAACCTGAGTCGCAACACAACGAGTTGCATATACATATATATAATATATATATACATGTACATATATTTGGTTTGGTTTGCGAGGGATTAAACCCAGGATCTCTCGCGCTAACCTTTTTGACATTGACGTCGGGTTTGATATGTATGCACATATATGTGCATTTATACACATATATGCATATATATATACGCGAAAATACGCATATGCGGACATATATGTTTTTATACATGTTTGTGCACATATATGTGTGGTATAATTTATTATACAAATATAAAGGGGCGGAGGGTTAATTCTATGGAATTATTCTTACGTCATCTTCTAAACACTGGAAGTCATGGCCAGGGGAGACGGTATAGAATTGTTCTATTTATCCGTGTTAAGGCACTTGACCGCAGTGTTGACACTACCAATACCAGTGACAGTGTCTTTGTATTTCTTTAATTGTCACATTCAATTAAATGTGTGGTTTAAATTACATTTGAAGTTACTTAGTTGAAAACTATGGTATTATGCTCAGTTCACCTCAAATTTGAAGCATGCTTTTCAAACTACAGCCGGAAATATAACCCATACCCATTAGTTTTATTATCTAGGTCCCAAAACTGACTAATATGTGTCCAAGTATGGTCGTCATGTGTGGCCTGAGGTTGATCACCACACAACAATGTGATCAATTGTCATTATTTTTGGTACTATTGTCTACTACATTGACAGATATATATATTGTAGAGCATTTAAATTGCCACACAACTATGTGGTCGAATGTAATAGTTTTGTTGTTGCCAACTACATTGACAGAGGTATATATCCAGAACACACAAATTACCACAGCTTAAGATGATACAGAAATCTTGTAAACAATATCTGCATGACCCCTGGTTAGTTTGACTGATGGTCCGGTAGTTTTGAGTTTCTGGAATTTTCTAAGATAAATATAAAAGATTGTTCACTATAACCTACCCTACTTTAGTTTGAAGTAACTTTTATTTTAAATGGCTAGGTTTGGAAATATTTTAAGTACAACAGTGCCAAATTAATTTCGACAAGCATGCAAAAGCTCTGCCACCATAGGCTTCTGCTGTAACAGGTTCTATTAAATTGCACCAGTATTTCCTTTTATGTGGCAAGAACTGTTTAATAGGTGCACCAGTATCTAAGTCAGATGTGTTCAATCAAATCTAGATAATTGTTTCGGTTTTGAAAATATGATGCTTCATCGAACTAGGCGACTTTAACATGAAACTAACAGTGATGCTGAGAGCTTTAACGATACCTGCATGACTCCTGATATTTGTCTGGTGTGTTTCCCAATTCATTCTTGACAGACCTATTGATTAAAGTTTCATGGTCCGATGGCATATGAATTTTTGTCTTATTTTTTAGATAAATATATCAAATTGATTGTTACAAGCTACTAATCATTAGGGCGGAGTGATTTTGATTAAAGATGATTAGTTTTGAAGTAATATGAGCTGAAAGAACCAAAAATAATTTCGACAAGCTTGCCAAAAGTCCTGTGGCTATGACCCAGATGGTCATCTCGCGGTGACCCTGTGATGTGAGATGAGGCCTTGCACCTATACAGGACATGTAGTAGGTATTATCTGGTTTGGCTTGGTAACGATTTCTGGGACAGGGCTTAGTGGCAAAGGCCCATGGGCACTGGGTTTAATCAAATATAAAATGTGTGTCAAATGTCCTAGCTCGTGTCCGTCTGTCTATGTATGTTTGTGTGTGTCTATCTGTAGTGTATCTGTGTATGTTTTGGGTATTTGAGTCCTGTGAGTGTAAGTTTCTGTGTATGAGTGTATGAGGTGGTGTGTCCTATGAAGGTCTGCGTGTGTCCCCCCCCCTTTCCCACCCTCTCTGTTGGTCTGCAAAGTCCCGTCGGGTGTATGTTGAGTCTGTAATGTCGGGGTGTTGCATTTCTGTATAGTGTGAGCCTGTATATGCATGTCTGTCTGTGTGTGACTATATATGTGTGTGTGTCTGTGTGAATATGTATGTGTGGTAATATGTATTTGTGTGTCTGTATGTCTGTCTGTATGTATATCTGTATGTATGTGTGTGTGTCTGCCTCTGTATGTGTGTGTCTCTCTCTCTGCAAAGTCAGGTCGGATGTATGTGTGTCTGTGTATGTCGGGTGTGTGCATATATGTGTGTTTATGTGTCTGTGTGTGTCTATATATGTGTCTGTGTGTGTATATATATATGTGTGTGTGTATGTTTGTGTGTGTATGTCTCTGTATGTCTGTGTGTGCATGTATGTGTGTGTGTCTGCCTCTGTGTGTGTGTGGCTGTCTATGTGTCTCTGTCTGGGTGTGTGTCTCTCTGCAAAGTCAGCTCGGGTGTATGTGTGTCTCTGTATGTTGGGTTTTGTTGTGCATGTCGTGTATTCTGTGTCCTGTGTTGCTGTCTAATGCCATGTCTGTCGTGTGTGTCTATCTATGTGTGGTAATGTATATGTATGTTGGTAATTGTGTGAGTATATATGTGTGTCTGATGAACAGTTTATGTGAATATCTGTGTCTTGTGAGAGGGCTTTGGACCGCTTCTTCTGAGGCTCGCTCTTCGGTCGAACCCGAGAAGCAGTGCGTTTCTGTTGCTGTCTGTGTTTTCTTCGAGTATGTGTGGAGCGTGTACTGCAGTGATGACAGGTCTGTGTGTGCCTATTCCCCAATGGGTGTCTGTTTGGTGTTTTGTCAATCTGTGTGTGTGAATGTCGTGTCTCTGTAAAGTCAGGTCAGGAAACACACAGACACATACACACACAGACACATCCACCTCATATCCCCTTCCCCTCTATGGCCCTGCACAGTAGGCCTACTTGGTTGGGGGGAGGCTAATGAGGTCTACATTGACAGAAGTATACATTGACAGACGAACACATCAATTGCAGTGGCTTGGCATGATGCAGAAAGGTTATAAATAGTATCTGCATGACTCCTGATATTTTGTATGACATGGCACCTATCACTAACCTTGGGACTACCCAAACTAGGTCATTTTTGTTTTTATTAATGCTTGTTCATACACTTGACCACAGTGTTGACATTACCAGTCACAATGTCTTTGTATCTCTTTAATTGTCACATTTGGTTTCTGGGTGGGAGGGAAGAAAAAAGAATGGAACAAATTTAAAAAGAAATGTGTGGTTTATATTACATTGGAAGTTACGTAGTTGTAACCTATAGTATTATGCTTAATTCACCTCAAATTTGAAGCATGCTTTCCAAACTACAGCCGAAAATGTAACCCCTACCCATTAGTTTTATTATCCTGGTATTGATTGATGCTCATGTGGATCACATAAAATGCTAGGTCTCAAAACTGACTAAAATGTGTCCAAATATGGTTGTCATGTATGACCTGGGATTGATCACCGCGCAACAATGTGATCAATTGTCATTATTTTTGGTACTATTGTCTACTACATTGACAGCTATATATATATCATAGAGCATATAAATTGCCACCCAAAAATGTGATCGAGTGTAATTGTTTTGTTGTTGTCAACTATATTGACAGAGGTATATATTTAGAACACACAAATACCACAGATGCATGATGAAACAGAAAACCTGTAAATTATATCTGCATGACTCTTGGTTGGTTTGACTGATATATTCGGCAATGCATTATTGATGAGCCTGTTGTGTGATGGTCGCATGTATCATAGAAAATGCTGGGTTTCAGTATTGTCCAAAAATGGTATATATTTAGAACACACAAATACCACAGATGCTTGATGAAACAGAAATCCTGTAAATAATATCTGCATGACTACACAACAGCATGTTGATAGTTATAATTACTCTACACTGCACTACCTAACGATGCATGATATCATCCTTACAACTATTGTGGGTGATGTTTGGTTGCTAATCCTTGCGACCATGCTACACAGTCACTAACCGATCAGATAATATTACATCTCCTAACCCATGAGACAGACGGCCTTGATATCTACTGACACTCCAGCAACGGATCTCCAAATTACTAACTCACCCCCATCTACCAATACAACTTATACTCACTCTATGCAACAGTCAATTACTTGGAAAATAGTCATCGATATGACATTATTACTTTATTCCATTGCAGGTGGGATAACAACTTTAACTTTTATAACTAATCTTATGCTGGCAACAGACAGGGCAATAACAATATTTACTGGGGAGACAATGGTTCTTAGGTTTGAGCGCGCTGGGACCACAACTGGGGTAAATTACTGGCCAGGCTTCCTCTGAATGACCTGAAGCTAGAGCTACCAGGCAGGGGGCTTTAAAATAGGACACCTTAATGTACGTAGTCTAACCTATAAAATTGAACAACTAAGAATGGACCTGCCATGGTCAGGACTTGATATCTTTACAGTATCAGAAGCATGGCTAAACAGCCACATTGAGGAAGAGCTGACATCGATTCAAGGGTACAGGTTCCTAAGATTTGACAGGCAAACAAAGCTTCCAAATGGCCAATTCAAAGCTGGTGGAGGCCGAGGATTCTACTGCAAAGACACTGCAAATAGACACTGAAAAGTATGCCAACCACAATATTTCAAATGGAACTCTAGAATTACAGTGGGCAGTCATCACCAGACCACACACAAATAAAATTCTAACAGGTAATGTATATAGGCCCCCAAATGGGAATATGCAGGAACATTTTGACCTACTAAGCTCAGCCATGAAACAAATTATAGACATTAACAAATATGAAACTCTTCTCATTGGTGATTACAATGCAAAAAATCAACCATCAGCCAATATCATGAGACAATTTGCCACAGAACATGAACTGCAACAGATGATTAAAGTTGCATGGTCCGATGGCCTTTGAATTTTTGTCTTATTTTTTAGATAACTATATCAAATTGATCGTTACAAGCTACTAATCATTAGTCCGGAGTGATTTTGATTAAAGATGATTAGTTTTGAAGTAATCTGAGCTGAAAGAACCAAAAATAATTTCGACAAGCTTGTCAAAAGTCCTGTGGCTATGACCCAGATGGTCATCTCGCAGTGACCACGTGATGTGAGATGACCTGGAACCTGACAGGACTGTAGGTAGGTATTTCTGGTTGGATTGGCACATTCTGGGAACGGATTAGTGCCAAAGGCCTATGGCACTCAGGGTTTTTAACAAAAAATAATGTGTGTGTGTTGTCTGCATGTGTTTGTCTGTCTATGTATGTATCTGTGTGTGTGTATGTCTGTGTGTGTCTATCTGTGTGTTTCTGTGTATGTGTGGGAGTGTATGTGTCTGTGTGTGTCTGTCTCTGTCTGTCTGTTTCTGTGTGTATGTGTATGTATGTATGTGTCTGTGTATGTCTGTATGTGTGTGTATCTATGTGTAGGTATGTGTATGTATGTGTGTGTGCCTGCCTCTGTGTGCGTCTGTCTATGTGTCTCTGGCTGTGTGTGTCTCTCTCTCTCTTTGCAAAGGCAGGTCGGGTGTATGTGTGTCTGTGTGTTTCTATGTCTGTGTGTGCTGTCTGTCTGTGTATGTCTGTGTGTGTATGTATATATATATATATGTGTATGTATGTCTGTGTGTGTATGTGTGTGTTGGTATGTGTGTCTGTGTATGTCTGTATGTGTGTGTGTCTGTGTGTGTATGTATGTGTGTGAATGTATGTGTGTGTATCTGCCTCTGTATGTGGGTGTCTGTGTGTGTCTCTCTCTCTGCAAAGTCAGGTTGGGTGTATGTGTGTCTGTGTATGTCAGGTGTGTGCATGTCTGTGTGTTTCTGTGTCTGTGTGTGCTGTCTATGCATGTATGTCTGTGTGTGTCTATCTATGTGTGTCTGTCTGTGTGTGTCTGTGTGTATATATATGTGTGTATGTCTGTGTGTGTATGTCTGTGTGTGTGTCTGTGTGTATGTATGTGTGTGTCTGTGTATGTCTGTCTGTGTGGGTATCTGTGTGTGTATGTATGTGTGTCTGCCTATGTATGTGTGTGTCTGTCTATGTGTCTCTGTCTGTGTGTTGTCTCTCTCTGCAAAGTCAGGTCGGATGTATGTGTGTCTGTGTATGTCAGTTGTGTGCATGTCTGTGTATTTCTGTGTCTGTGTGTGGTGTATGTGCATGTCTGTCTGTGTGTGTCTATCTATGTGTGTCTGTGTGCCTGTGTATATGTCTGTGTGTGTATGTCTGTGTGTATGTCTGTATGTATGTGTGTGTCTGTCTGTGTGTGTCTGCATGTGTATGTCTGTCTGTGTATGTATGTGTGTGTATGTATGTGTGGGCATGTATGTATGTGTGTGTCTGCCTCTGTCTGTGTGCGGCTGTCTATGTGTCTGTGTGTGTGTCTCTCTGCAAAGTCAGGTCGGGTGTATGTGTGTCTGTGCGTCTGTGTGTCTGTGTATTTTGGGTGTGTGCATGTCTGTGTATTTCTGTGACTGTGTGTGCTGTCTGTGCATGTCTATCTATGTGTGTAGGTATGTGTGTGTATGTCTGTCTGTATGTGTGTGTATGTCTGTGTGCATATCTGTCTGTGTGTGTATGTTTGTGTGTATGTCTGTCTCTGTGTCTCTGTAAAGTCAGGCCAGGAAACACAGACACATAAACACACACAGACACATCCACCTCATTTCCCCTTCCCCTCTATGGCCCTGCACAGCAGGCCTACTTGGTTGGGGGAGGCTAATGAGGTCATGAGATTGGCCTAGTTGGTTAATGGCCTCCCTGCATAATGGGTGTTTCAAAGTGAGTGTCTAAAGGGGTGAGTTTATAAATTCACTGGTTATACTGTATACACTGTCCCAAATCATTAGCTATTACACCAGTATCTAAGTTGGATATATAGGATCAAATGTAAGTAGTTGTTTTAATTTTGACAAAATTATATTTCATCGGACCATGCAACTTTAACAAAACTACTAGAAGCATACAAACCTCAAATACAACAATTGACCTGGCTTTTACAAATATAAAATATTGTACTACATCCGGTATCCTCAACTATGTAAGTGATCACAAACCTATTTATATAATAAAAAAACAAGGAATGACAAACAAACCACATCACACTGGGGCCGCTCAGATAGAAACTGCACCTATGAGGACCTCTCAACCACATTACGGGGATTTGCTACCAATGAAATATTTTATGAGCAAGATCTGAACAAGTGCTGGGACATGTTAGAAGCTATCCTTGATAGAGCTACTGACAAACTTTGCCCAATGACTGAACTGAAAATAAGAAAAAACACAGCTAAATACTTAAATGACAAATTACAAGAACTACAACGAGATCGGGACTACTTTTGCCAAAAGGCTGAATTAACCAAAGACCCAGGGGATACATTCATAGCCAAATGATTAACTAGAAAGGCCAGGACTGAGTTTCAAAAGCCAAAACTAAGCCATCATTCACAACCACAACCCCAAGAAATTTTGGTATGAACTAGATCAAATAGAGCCTGATCCCAAGCCAAAAATCAGTAATGTGGGTGTCTGTGTGAACTAAGACCTATATCACTTCTTCCAATACCAGGCAAAATAGTTGAGCAACTAATCCATGACCAAATAACAGAATTTTATGAAAGTACAGGTTACCTAGCAATAGAGCAAAATGGTTTCAGGAAGAACCACTCCACAACCAAAGCAGTGGCAGGTGTGCTAGACACACTAATGACAGGGATGGATCAAGGAAGATTATCTATTGCTGTCTTTATAGACTTTCGTAAAGCATTTGATACTGTAGACCACAAACTTTTAATAGAAAAAGCGGCAAATAGTGGTCTGGGCACAGGGACAACTAAACTGCTAAGAAATTACCTACTAAACCGTTCACAGTATACTAGACTTGAAGGTGTTAATTCCTCACTGAGAGAAGTGAAGACAGGGGTACCACAGGGATCTACCCTGGGCCCACTATTATTCTTAATCTACATCAATGACCTCCCACTAGTACTTGAAAAAGTAAAGGGAAGCATATTTGCTGATGATGTGGCACTGGTAGCTACAGATGTTGATGTGAAAGTAGCTGAATCCAAAATGAATCATGATTTAGAAAGAGTAAACCAGTGGAAAAGGGAAAATAAACTATCCATAAATATTATAAAAACTAAATATGTAATATTTGCAACTAAAACTAAACGTTCCAGTTCACCAATTGTCAGTATAAAAATAGGAGAGTGTATACTTAAGGAGGCTCTAAGTTATAAATATTTAGGTACTACACTTGACCCTACAATGTCAGGAACCAGTCAATTAAATAGAATTACCAGAACATTGGCAGCCAAAATGAACACCTTCCGGAAAATAAGGCATTATATGAGCGAAGAGACTGCACTTCTATTGTACAAAACCACAATACTGCCCATCATTGATTATAATGACATAATATATAATATACTAACTAAAAAGCAGCAAGCAAAGCTCCAAACTATTCAAAATAGAGGTTTGCGCACAGTATTTAAAGGAAAAACACTACATACCATTGAGATGCACAATAAAGCTAAACTAGATGCCCTAAATATTCACAGAGACAAGCACCTATTAGGCCTAATGTACCACCGCGCGAAAGACCCATATTACATAGACACACCTACACAAGCCACACGTGCAGCACAAGCCACCCTCCTGAAAGTGCCACATGTTAAAACTAGTAAAATGAAAAAGTCACCGGTTGTTCTGGGGGGAGCACTCTGGAACCAACTACCAGCACGTGTCAGGAACAGTGATTGTTACAAAACTTTCAAGATAAACCTCCATGCACATTTAAATCAACCAGCCTAGGCCAAAGCAGATCAATGATACACTGGGTCGGTGTTGCCGTTCCTTTCCCTGTCCCCCCGCTCCCCCACCCCCAAACAAACACTGTAAACCCAACCAGTAGCGGCCAACTAGACCAAAAACCCATCTACAATGGAATGAGCCTGGAAATGATTGTAGTTGGATCCTACTGAGGTACATGATTAATCAATATTAACGTACTTACTAACTCAATAGGCCCCCACCTGAGATTACCATGAACGTAAGTTCAATCACAAAGGCCCACCCTACATCCCCCATCACCCTTTCAAAGAGTATGTTACTACTAGAAAGATAACCAGCTGTGCCCCACCCCTACTAATGCCTACCATACTAGTCTAACTTAGTTACCTCCCCGCATGTGTTTCTATTTTTCTTATCTTGTTCTTTAACTATCATTCATGTAACGATGTTTTGCTTATTTTCCTGTAATTGTCTATTTGTATATTGTTGTAGATTTGTTTACTGTGTAGAGGCAATTGTGATTAGGGCTGGAAGACCAGTGCATTAGCACTGACAACATGTTATTCAGAGGAATAAAAACACTTGAACAAAAAAAAAAAAAAATCTAATAAACGATAGTACTGGTGAAACAATACCTGATATTCAACTAGCAGAAGAGATCAACAAACACTTTGTTGATATAGGAGCTAACCTAGCCCAATTTCAACCAAAAGCTGATGTCCAGGAAAACTATAAGGTTGTAGTTAACCAACATAGATATGATCTCATAGAAACAACAAAAAAGAAGATCCTTACCAAAGTACAAAATCTATCACCATTCAAACCTTCAGGCATGAAGGACATCAGTTCAACCTTTATCAAGGGCACCATCAAGGCTTTAATAGATGAATTTACATACCTATACAACCTCATAATTACTACTGGAATTTTCCCAGAAAAATGGAAGAGCAACAGTTACCCCTATACCCAAGGTAGGTAACCCAAAGTCCTGTAATGAACTGCGACCAATATCCATACTACCTCTCCCTGGCAGAATAATTGAACAGATAATTCACGACCAAATAAAAACATTTCTTGAGGACACTTAACTATTTACCCACCCAACAAAATGGCTTCAGAAAAGAAAGGTCAACGACTAAGGCACTTGCCTCATTGATGGATGAATTGTTGATTAGCACAGACAGAGGTGAGCTTACAATAGCTGGTTTTTTTTATTTCAAGAAAGCTTTTGAAACAATTGACCACAAAATCCTGCTATGTAAGATCAAAAGAGCTGGACTGGGAAAAAGATCATGTAGGTTCATATCCAACTACTTAAACAACAGACAACAAGTCACACAAATTAATAGAACTGTCAGAACAGGAGTGCCCCAAGGTCCCACTTTGGGACCACTCCTCTTTCTGATATTTATTAATGACCTACCATTGCTGTCTGCAGTTCTCTCAGTGAATGAGATGCACACTAGACCTAATATCACATACCTGAGCCAAAGGAGAGATGCGCATCTGCTATCTCTGTTTATCAGAGCCAAGGATGAAAACTACATGGACCATATTACTAGAGCTACCAGGCAGGGGGATGCTACACTCCTCAAAGTTCCTAAACCACTCACAAATAGACTGACAATAGCTCCTATCTACAAAGGCAGCAAATTATGGAATGAACTCCCAGTCAGAATTAGACATGCACAAACACAACTAGAATTCAAGAACCTGGTAAGAATTCACCAAGCCAATCAGGCCCTTCTACAGGCCCAGTGATGAGGTCGCCATATATAATTATCTATCTATTATAAGCACCTATGGCCACCCCACCCCCGCCCACCACCCCATGCACTCCTTTACCTGCTGCCAACAAACCAAGTTATCCACCATACAAATTATTTGCCCAGCAAATTCTGAAAATGTGTATCAGTCTGGTAGTATTGCTATAGACCGGGGGCCCTATGGTACTGGGACGGCTCGCTCCCTATCTCTCCCATGGTAATGTCAATTTCGCAGTGCCACCTTGTGGTGGATTTGATCAACCCAGCTGCTGGTTGGTGTTTCACATGTAAACACATACAATTATATTGTACATGGGATGGGTAAGTATGAATACACATCAATATGGAATTGCTATGAACAAACACACATCATCATCAGCATCATCATTATCATCACACATCTTTCACATTCATATATACATTTATACATAATATAGCATATTTTTAACCAAGAGAACAGCCAGCGCACCAAGTGGTGGGTTTGATCATTTTGATTACACAGTACAGGCTGAGTGAGCCGTCTTGGTATTATAGGGTCTTTGTATAAACATAGACACTAATAAAGTCTGTACTAGACTACTAAATGACTGAAACGTACAATCCTCCAAGCATTGTTTATCCCATCATTACTAACAACCTACTTACTCAAACTACTTCATGTAGTCAAAAAACACACCCGAGGTATTAACATTTTAAGCATAACCCTACAAGCTAACCACACTCTATCTAACAGAATAAACAAACCATTCTACTAACACTCCATCTCAAAATGTTAACTCCAACAACATGATAATTTTGCAATTCACAACATAGTAGGCATACAAACCTATGAAGGGAAACTATGCACCTAACCACTCCGTAATGTAAAGGTCTAATCAATACACATGTATGTATCTAAATGTGTATGAATACAACATATAACTACTATTTTTATATGTGAATTGTCAAACTATACCATATGTAAGTCTTTGAATGTTTAATATTGTTATTTCAGCTGATTTGAGATACCTGCTGATGACAATATCAGACTACATATACATATATTGTAAATAACTGTATTGTCACATGGCTGGAAGACCAGTGCCACGCCGCTGACAAAAGACTTTATTCAATGAATAAACTATATTTACAACAACAAAAATAGTATTAGTACCTATGTAAAGTTGGTTACTTATTCCTTATTCCTTATGGGTTTATTCAAAGTGTGAATTTGGTTACTTATTCCTTATTCCTTATTAGATATTCAAAGCAAAAAAAAAGAGATACAAATAGCCTTTTTTTTGGTCCATTAGTTGTTTAAGCAGGGGAGATTTCAGTCATAGACGACTGGTCTTCCTCATTCCACTGCTGGTCGATAGCAAGCCCAAGCCTACACTTTTACCGACCCAAGGGATTTTTAACCTTCCACACCACATAGACATGGTATGAGAGCAACCGGCCTTTGATGACGCTGTAAGTTATACACACCGGTGGAAATCCAAATTGACAGAGCTGGGGGCACGGGGAATCGAACCGCCGACCCTCAGATTAGGAGTCTGACCTAGAAAAAAGTCAGACACTCTCACCACTCCGCCACAGAGAACTAACTCCCTTACAAATGAAAAACTGGTTCCAGCAAAATATCCACTGCGTTCAGTTTATAGTGTTTTCCAGTCCGTAGCCTATAAGTGATACTAGAACTATTCTCAAACAAACAAATGTTGAGCTCATATTACCAAAATATAGGTGAAAAAAAAGAACACAGATGCATAAATTAAAAACCCAACAAAACAAGCCATGTAAAGCCTACAACAATAAATTTAAATACTAGTAGATAATAAGCTGTTGTACCACCATAGTATGGCTTAAATTATGTCAAGCATTGATCTATGACCCTGATAAAATAATGCATTGACCCAGTGACCCCATGCAAAAAAAGAGCAGAGACACTTAATTTCTTTTTAAAGGTGTAAAACAAAGCTAGTAATATGACACTAAATATTATTACTATAGGAAAAAAAGTAACTGTACCACCCAAGATTGGCTTTAATATGTCAAACATTGATCTATGCCCCTGATAAAATATTGCATTGACCCACTGACCTTATACAAAAAAGAGCAGTGACACCTCAAACCCAAAAAGCATAAAACTAAGATAGATATATAGCATTAAATATTAATACTCTGACCCCATACGAAAAAGAGGAGAGTCACTTAAACCCAAAGAAAGTTGTGAATCGAAGCGTGATATATAACACTAAATATTACTGGTAGAGGAAAGAAAGTTACTGTACCACCCAAGAGTGGTTTGAAATATGTAAAACATTGATCGATGACCCTGATACTATTTTTGATTGACCCACTGACCCCATACGAAAAAGAGCGGAGTTACTTAAAACCAAACAAATTGTAAAACTAAGCTTGATATATAACAAAAAAGAGCAGGGAGTCCCAAAAATGGTAAAACGAAGTTTGATATATAACACTCAGTGTTAAAACTAGAGAAAATAAATCAGTGTACCACCTAAGACTAGGAGTGGTTTGAAATATGTCAAGCATCTATCTATAGCCCTGTTCACACGGGGCAGTTAATTCGACTCATATAAATCGCCTTGCCTAGTTCGGCTCACATTTGGCGTGTGAACGCGCGGCTGAGGCGGTTTAGGGCTGATTCGAATCATATTATTCAGATTTTATAAACCACTTGTGTAGGTGGTTTATATGAACCGAATTTTTTGATTCGACTTATATCGCCCGTGTGAACGCAAGTGGATTTTATGAGGCGACTTATGACATCACACGCATGCACACTCGAGCGATTCTTTTGTTTTCTTCCGGTTACTTGCGCAAAGAACATGGAAATCATCCCACTAGCTATCTGTTCTGCCATTGTTGTTGGTCCAAACGGTCATGCGCAGCTATCCACTTCTGCCTTAAACCGACTCAAGCACTGCCCGTGTGAACGCGACACACTTTCAAACACTTTCAAACTCGGTCCGTGTGAACGGGCCTCTAAATCGATTCATATTATTCGCCTTGTCTAAATCGCTTTAAACTTTTCCCGTGTGAACACGGCTTATGATGCAGTTGGCGCCGACCACACGGTGAGCGCGGCATTGCATATTTTGGCGGCACCAGATCGGTGCCAACTCGCCAACCAAGGGGTCAGTGACCTGGTGTGACTGGGGTATAACACAAGAGGATTATACCCCAGTGACACGAGGCCTGCATTCGCTTACGATCGATTCGCGACGTCCATACATCCTCCTTACGACTGCCTTACGCCCTCCTTACACACTGATGGGGCGCCCGAGCCGACTGAGAGGGAGCAGTGGATCATGGACAAGTTCAGCTTCCTCAGCTCAGTCGTCTGGCACCGGAGCCCTGGAGAAGTGTAAGTACTATATTTTTTCATTTGCATTGGTCGTAATGTTTGCATTGCGTATGATGCGAGGGAAGGAAGAGGGCCCCCCCCTTTCCTTTCCCTGCCACACCGCCCCGGCTTTCTCACCTTCCCTGTCATCTTCCCCTCGGCTTTCTCCCCCCATGCGCTCTCTCTCTCCCCCGCCGGCTTTCTCACCTCCCCCGCACCTCTCACCTCCCTGCTCCTTCCCTTATAAGCCGCCCGCCCGGCCTCCTTCAACCATTTGCCTTCCTGCCGTCCTCCCCGCTCAAGCTCTCATTTTCTACCTTGGCTCTACCTGGCGCTTCCCGGACCCCACTCTCCATGGCCGACGCACTATCCGCGGGCCGCCACCCCCTTTACCGACGCAGACGCACAGAAGATGCCTGGCAGCGGAAAAGGGAAGGGATGCCGGGGAGTCCGGAGGGCCGCCCAGAGGACGCCGGAACCCGTCTCGCCCCCGTCCTCCGCCCCCTGCTCGCCCCCGGCGCACTGCAACCGCCCCTCGGGCGACTGGGCTGCCGGCGTCGATGCGACCATGACCGCCACCCTCCAGGCACTGGAACACATCACCTCCCGGCTCGACGCCCTCGACTGCCGCAGCAACCACGCGCCCGAGGAGACAAGCCCCGCCCCCGTGATGCCTTGTCTGGCCTACTCCTTGCCGCCCGACCCAGCGGCCCGGGCACACGTAGTCGGGGGGGCCCTGCCTCCGCCCCCGCCTCAACCACCGATCCCGGGGGCGATTCACCCCCAGTACGAGCGATACACACGCCACGCCGCCCAGCCGCCTCCCTCGACACGAGCTCCCGCGCCTCCAGTCTACCACCAGGACGCTGTCACCCACACCCCGGCATCCGCGGCCGACGCCGTGAGGGAGATCCGCGCCTCGGCCGAAGCGCAACACGCGGGCAGGCGTAAAGGTATTTCGCCAAACTACATCTTCCCCTCCGACCTCATCGAGAGAGGTCCTGAGAGGAAGTCAGTCAAGAGAGGGGAGGCTTCGAAGGACGAGTATAGCCTCGCCCTCCGCACCCTCGAGAGCCACCCAGCTTTCCCCGCCCACTCCCTCCCAGGCCTCAACCACCACACCCTCACAGTCCTCCGCGATAACCTCGTTTATCCCTGGCCTACCGTCCGCTGCTACTCCGAGACCATATTTACATGGATAGCGGACGGTAGGCTCCCACATGGCTGGCACGACCCAGTCGCCATCAACATGGTGAGAATGGAGGTTCTCACCATGCCCGCCCCAGCAGCCGCCCCACCCGCTCCAGCCTTCCAAGCCGCAGACCCAACCCGAGCCCGGTCCCAGCCACGGACCCAAGCCGACGCCCGGGTACCCTACAGCAGGGACCTCCACGGGGCCCCCTGCACCGCCTGGAACCGTGAACCCACCTCATGTGACCGGGCCGCCACCGTGAAGGCCCACGGCGAGGCGGGGGCCAGGCAGCGACACACATGCGCCTACTGTGCAAACGTGCGGAAGGTCCTCACCATGCACAGTGAGGCCGTGTGTATGGTGAAGCGAGCGCATGAGTGCGCGACCCCGGCAGCCTCGGTGGATTTTTAATCCGCCGGTCCCCCCCGGCCGGCCCGGAGGGCCATAACCGGCCAAAAACCTACACCCCTGCCGACAACCCCATCACTACCACCGACCCCAACATACACGCTCCTACCAACCACCACGCCTGCCCAGGTAACGCCGGACAGCCGGAGGGCCACCGGACCGCCGGAGCACCACCGGCTCCCCACACACGCGGCCCAAGCGAGGAGAACTAGGCGCTGACCACCACAGCCCTACCCGCACCAACAACACAGCCGGGGACCATCACCCCGCCCCTCAGGCTCCCAACGCCACCCACACCGACCACAACCCTGCCCCAGACATCCCTGCCGCCGACCACCCTGCCGGCCCCCGGATGCCTGGTCACTCGACCGCAGACACCACTAACGCCGACCTCCACCTCTCCCCCGGTGACACCGCCTTCCTCACACCCCCCCCCCCCCCCCCCCCCCCCCCCCCCCCCCCCCCCACCCCCCCGACCCCCCCCCCACCCCCACCCCGCACGACTTCGCTGCCCCCCTCTCCCACCCCCACCGCACCTCCTCCCCCCCCCCCCCGACCCCCTCCTGCCCCGACAGACACCCTCGCGAGCCGATCGCCGTCGTCGATCACCACATTCAGGATACCCTCCCTGCCCCCCCCCGCGGCCCCTCCCCCGCCCACTACCGCCCCACCATCCTCTCCACCTGGCCCCACACCTCCGGCGAGGCGTGGGCCCGGTACCCCACCTTCACCACCACCTATGCCGCTCTCCGGGAAGTGGGCCTCCCCAATTTTTTGGCCACCCGCATCCCCCTTCCCTCGGGCCTCCACATACCCGCATGGCGTGCCCGCCTCCATGACTACCCCGACCCCGCCGTCCTCGACCTCCTGGAGTTCGGTTTTCCCTCCAACTACTCCGCCTCAACCCCTCCTCGCCCAACCTTTTCCAACCACCGCGAGCCCCCCGAGAACCTCCCCCACATACGTGAGTTCATAAGCACCGAGCTCGCCCTCGGCGCCCTCGCGGGCCCCTTCACCCCCTGGACCCAGGTCTCCCCCATGATGACCCGCCCCAAGTCCGACCCCAGCAAGAGGCAGGTCATAGTGGATCTCTCCTACCCTCCGGGTGCCAGCGTCAACTCCAGCATTCCCCGGCGTGAGTACCTCGGGAGACCCCACTCCTACAAACTCCCCTGTGTCGCCGACGTAGGCCACCGACTCATCAACGAGGGCCCCGGGGCCTACGTCTGGACGGCCAACATATCCTGCGCCTACCACCAGCTTCGCGCCGACCCCCTCTCCTGCCCCCTGTACGGTATCTGCCTCGATGGCCTAACATACATCGACCTCACCCTCCCCTTCGATAGCCGCTCCTCGGGCGCGGCGTGCGTGCGGGTCACCGCAGCGGTGGCCTGGATCCTCCGACGCGAGGGCTTCCATGCCCTCGTCTACGTCGACGACTTCGTCGGGTGCGAGGGCTCCTACCTGAGGGCGTGCCAGGCCAGGCCTTCGATGCCATCCTCGCCCTCACCGCCGCCCTCGGGCTCGATGTGGCGCCCGGTAAGTGTCATCCCCCTGCTGTCCGCCTCACCTGGCTCGGGTTCGCCCTTGACAGCGAGGCGATGACCATCCAGATCACCCCCGACAAGATCCAGGACCTCATCGCCGACTGCGATACCCGCATCGCCCGCCCCGCCCTCGGGAAACGTGACCTCCAGAGCATCCTCGGGCGCCTCAACCACGTCAGCAGCTGCGTGCTCCCCGCCCGGCAGTTCATGACCCGGCTCCTCGGGGCGCTGTGCAGCTGTTTCGGAGCCGCCTCCCTCACCCTCACCGGCGACGCCCTCCAGGACCTGAGGTGGTTTGCCACATACGGCCGCGCCTCGAACGGCCTCCACATCCTTCGGGCCCCGGAGACCCGTTGCCACGTGATCGAGTGCGACTCCTGCCTGACGGGTGGAGGCGCCTACTCCAGCACGAGGTGCTACGCCCGAAGGTACTCCTCGGCCTTCCGGGCGTGGTACCCAGCCATCCACGAGCTGGAGGCGGTGAACCTCTTCGTCGCCCTCCGCTGTCTCCTCCCGGGTGACGTCGCGGGGGCGACCGTGGTTGTCAACACCGACAACATGGCCTCCGCCACCGCCCTCGAGTCTGGCCGCGCCTGCGACCCTACCCTCGGGACCTGCGCCCGGGAGCTCTGGCTCCTCGCCGCCACGGACTCCTTCACTATCCAAGTTGTGCACAAGCCCGGGGCCGACCTCGTCCTTGCAGACACCCTCAGCCGCGCTCACCTCACCGGCCCCTGGGCCGAGGTGGCGCGGGCCGAGGTGGACCGCCTCGGGCTCGAACACGTCCACTCCACTCACGATGACTTCCCCTTCCACCCCGGCCTCTAGGTTTCTCATCCGCTGAGGTCGCTGACGTCGGCCGCCTACGCCTCGCCTCCCTCGCCCCAGCGACCTGGAGGAACCGCCGCCGGCAAGCTGAGGACTACGTCAGCTTCCTCGTGGCCTGAGGCCTGGACCCCCTCGCCCCTCCGGCTTCGATGTTGCAGCCTACACCGCCTCCCTCTTCGCCCGTGCCCTCGCCCCGGCCTCCATCAAGAACGCGCTCTCGGGGGCGCGCTCCTGGGTCGATGCGGCGGGCGGCCTCACCTCGGGATTCGACACTCGCCTCGCCAGAGACGTCTGCCGAGGGGGGGAACGCGCCTCCACTCACGTCCCGCGCCAGGCGCCGCCCCTCACATCAGAGCAGCTCGCCCTCGCCATCGCTCACCTTGCTCGGGCGGGGCCCGCCTCACTCGTCCCTCGGGCCGCCCTCCTCCTCGGGTACTTCGGCATGCTCCGCCAGTCCAACCTCCTGGCCCCGAGCCCCGAGGGCTGGGGCGGCCCCCACACCATCACCCGAGCCGACGTTCGCGTCGCCCCCGGGGGGCTTCGGTTCCTCATCAGGACACCTCGCTAGGGCGGGGCCCGCCTCACTCGTCCCTCGGGCCGCCCTCCTCCTCGGGTACTTCGGCATGCTCCTCCAGTCCAACCTCCTGGCCCCGAGCCCCGAGGGCTGGGGCGGCCCCCACACCATCACCCGAGCCGACGTTCGCGTCGCCGCCGGGGGGCTTCGGATCCTCATCAGGACATCGAAGACCATCTCCGGCCCCTCGGGCGCGGTTGCCCTCTTCGTTCCCGCCGCTGAGGGCTCCAGCCTCTGCCCCGTCGCGGCCTGGCATCGCACCCTCGCCCAGTGCCCGGTGCCCCCCGATGCCCCCGCCTTCATGATGCCCTCCGGCCGCCCCCTGGACCCGCGCTCCCTCACCGCACTCCTGAGGGGCGCCCTCCATGCCCAGGGGGTCCCCGCCCACCAGACATTCACGCTGCACAGCCTCCGCCAAGGCACCGCCCAGGCCTGCCACCGCGCTGGGGTGCCCCTAGCCGACATTATGACCCAGGGCACCTGGACCTCAGAGGCGGTGCATGCCTACGTACCCCGCCTCGCCCCCTCGGCCGCCCCTCGAGCCCTCTCCTCCGTATTGGTGGAGGGCTCCTCGGCGCCCCCTCACCATGAACACTAAAGCTCCCTCAGAGCTCCTCTAGTCCTTAAGCTATATACTCTTATCGCTCCATTTGAGCCTCTTTATTCCTAAGTTCTCTGTATTACCCTGCATAACCTCATAGTCATTACCCTCTATATAGCCTGTGACTCTCCTCTGTTTTCCCTGTATGACCCTGTTGAGGCGCTCAATAAAGCACCTTTTTTCTCCACCCCCGCCTTCTCTTTCTTCCTTATCGTGCATCCATGTGGATATTAATTTTTAATTTTTTTAATTTAATTATTCATTTATTTCTTTTAGACCTCATTGTGAACAAATCCTTTAAAATATTTAATGGCATTATAATATGCAAGCATGTGGATTTATTATTATTGCCCTCATTGTGGATAAATGATTGTATATATTTAATGGCATTATTATATGCAATCATGTGGATTTATTTATTATTGCCCTCATTATGTAAGTCATTTTCTCTTGTATTCATTGTACTTATGTTCCTTTATTATTTTGACTTGCAGGTGTTGGCTGCCCTTGACGCAGCGCATGGCGATCTGGGGGCTGCAGAGACTGCCTGTGCTGAGCTGCAGATCGGTTTGGAGCAGCCCAAATGATGACCCCTAGCCGAGGCCTGAGGCAAGGGGAAGCAGTCCACGAGGGAGGATGACCTGCTGGATGCTCTGAAGCAATGCGTCGATGCCTCGGGTGACCTGTTGGACAGCCTAACAATGATGCGCATGACCCAGATGACCCAGATGACTGCGTTCGCAAACTACATGAGGGACTGTTTGTCCACAATGACCAAGGGCCAGTTCCACCTGTCACAGGTGATGGAGTCGAAGGTGGTGGCTGACGGGACCGTAGTCTCGGGGTCGGTGCTGTCCTGGGTCTGCCCCCCTCCCCCCCCATAACTCAGACTGCGCAGCCCCCCTTTGTGACGTCATGCCACTCCTCTTCGTCGAATGCATCCTCTGCCCATCGCCGGACGAGGGATACCAGCTGCATCCCCCACCAGTGGTGACATCAACCACCAGCAGGAACACCCTGGGCCGCCCAAAGGCTAGGCTATATGCAACAATACATGCTGCAGCCACTGCTGCCTCTACCACTGCAGCCTGCACCAGTGCTGCTGCAGGCCCCGACACCACCAGCGTTGACGGTGCAACCTCAGTTCCCTGGACAGACAATGGGTCCGCCCGGACCGGTGACTAGTCAGTCACCCCGATACCCGCCTGCAGCACACCACCCAAGTGGCAGCGCGTTTACCTCGGCGTGGTTCCTCAACCAGTGCCAGTACGCCAGCGGGAACGACACCGACAGCCACGGATGGATTCCTGAATCTGTCTGGCCTGTCGGGCATATCGAACGTGTCAAACCTGAACATTGAGGTGCAGGAGCTCTTTGGGCCAGGGCAGCTCGACACAAACCCAAAGGGCCAGGGCCAGGCCCCGGATAAGTGATAAGTGAACAGAACTGACAGTATTTATTGTGTGCCTGCCTGTACATATGTATATATTTGGTATTGTTTTTTCTGTTTTCATTTGTATGTCTTTTTTTTACACTGTGTCACTGACAATATTTCTTGTGCCTAACAAGCACCTAACAACAAAATCAGAAATTTTGGAGAAGATGTAAGGGCTTGATGAAAGGCCCATGCTGAGGCGGTTGTCAAGAAAGTAAGCAAAGTCTTGCTTACCAGGTCTCCTGTATCGGAGACCCTGGCGCTGCCAGTCCTTGGGGTGGATCGATACAGCCCTGTATGTGTCCTTAATATCGACGGTTCCTAGTGCGTCACCCTGTTCCAACATGTCTGTAACATCCTCCAGACCTCTGTAAGAAAACTTTTGGCAGACCTGGTCAGTGAAATTATTGACAGAAACCTCTGAGGGCATACTACAATCGATGATGACCCGCCCACTGCCGTAGTCCTTAGGGACGACAAATGCATCGTGGGTACATGCTGCGGGCACATCGATGATGGAGATGACGCCATCACGCTCCTCGTTCTGAAACTTCCTGTCAATAATGTCACCCTCCCATGTTGACTTACCGCGAGTCTTCGTTGGAGTGTAACTCACCGTGCATCCGGGATTGACCACCCGGAAACCGAACGTAACTCCGATCATAATATATAACCAATCGGGATCGGTGTCGCCCCGCAAAAATAGCTCAGCGAAGACTCTACAGGGTCTAAGCTGAGTAGCGACACCGGCAATATTATGGACGCACCCACAGGAGCCAACCACACAATCATTCGTGACCTCAATCGTCACGGGTGGCTCCCCCTCCCGTTCCCGAATGTGAACAAGGAGGCTACTAGGATCGCCTTGCTCAACGAACAAGCGATCTCCACAACTGGCGCCAGCTGGTTGCAGCCAGCATAAACCATCAACCAATGCCCCCCCCCCCCCCCCCCCCCCCCGTACGTGGGTCTCCCTAACCTTACCGAGACCAACAGCATCAACCCCATCTGAAACATCGAAGGTAACAGACTGATCGTTGTCAAGGGGGAAAGAAGCATGAACGATTGATTGATTGGTGGTTGCTTTACGCCGTGTCGGCAGCATAGGCCATATTCATGGCGAGAAATGTTTGTTTTTGTTCAAACCATCGCTTTTACATGTAAAAGCATACAATCAATTTTGTGTCAATGGACACTCATGAATTTTGTAAACTCACAATCATATAGCTAAATAAAAGTCTAAATGATAGTATTATTCACTGATGAAATTTGTTTAAAAACCTATATGAGTTGGTACAAACCAGCTGCCCTCAAAAAGGCTAAAATGTTTTCTTGTTTTACTTTAGTAAAAAGGTCATGCATGTTGTTTGCAGTATAAAATTGTTGGCGCAGGGCCATGAAATCCACACAGTTTAATAAAATGTGTTTTAATGTCAGTGGGGACTGACATCCAATACATTCAGGGGGAGGCTCCCCCTTGAGCAGAAAAACGTGTGTTAGCCAAGAGTGGCCAATATGGCATCTTGTTAAAAGAACCTGGTCGTGTATTGGTTAGGTCAGGCGTATAATCAGAATCGTCAGGGGCGTTATTGGGAAGATCAATGACAGCGACTACAGCAGTGTCCAGCTCGGCTGTCTGGTAACCAACGTTTTTAGATCGCCTAATCTTCAAACATCAGTCTTTGCACTTCAAGCGGGTGTGTCCCTTGGAACCACATAGCGAGCAAGCATGGGAGAAACGACAGTCGGAACGCACGCATCCATTGTCACCGTTCCATGCATAGCATGCCCTACGCGCTGCTCTGCCAGGTGAACGCTTCCCAGCACTGTGGTTCCAGTTTGCGGCCTTCTTCGGCTTCATGTTATGAGGACCGTAGTGTTCGATACTTTCGTCTTGGTGCGTCTTCGAGAAGGCCGCAAACCCGACAGTCTCACCAAGCTTGTGGATAGCAAGTATGTGGTCCACGTGTGCGATGTCCTTGTAATGGTCATCCCTAGCTCTTGAGGAGATAAAGCTGACGTGCTCGATGAATGCCCTGTAATCAGCTATCGTAAGGCCGGTAATGTCTAGGCACCACTGTCAGGAGGCTTTTACCAGTTCGTGGGCATTCATTTTCCGCACGTCCTTCCCCTGCCCATACTTCCGGAGTGACCACTTACTTCTTCTGCGTCGTGAAGAGCTGCTGTCACTGCTCGACCTTGACGAATGCCTTCTCCGTCTGCTCGACCCTCTCGACCGTCGACGCGAGCGCCCGAAGGTCGAATGCACGTCTTCATGTTCAGATCCGCGAGTCCACGTCGGTGGTGGTAGTGTAGCGTCCGTCGTCCGTCTTCGGTCGTCCGTGTGCAGCGTATCGTCCCTTGTCGAATGCCGGGTTGAAGTACGATCGGTGGTGGTGGCGGCAAAGTCGGCGCCCCGTCGTCGGTCGTCAATTGTCGCGGTCGTCCGGCGCCTCGTTCGTCATCTTTCACGTTCCTCCTTCAGCGCCTCCAGTTTGTCCTCCAAGTCGGCTACTCCCATCTCGGCTTTAATGGTGTCAATCGCCTCCCTCGCATTCCGTTCACGGTCGTCCAATGTTAGCATTGACATTGCTGAAGTCGTCGAGTCCATATCGACGCTATCGGGATGCTCGGCTGCCGATCTTGTATTTTTAGAAGACGCTTTGCCGCTACGCGTTGACATGCTACTCTGGGCCAGTGTGTCGATACTTTTACGTGCACACGTTATCTGGTCCTGTTTATGGGTTGAACCGCAACCCGTACAGTAACCAGTGCCTGGCATCCTATAATCTTTAGCACCTACCGTAATAGCCGTACTATGGTACGCTTCATTAAGCGGATTAAGCGTGCTCAATGGTTAAGCGGATTAGCAGAAGTAATCGCAGTCGGTAAGAGAACAGCTTCGTCGTATGCATTCATCGTAATTTGAACTAGAACTGAATGCAAACATTACAAATACGTGCATATTGTCAATGGGATACTCGACATTCATGTGCGGTGCAAATAGATATGGTCAAACATATTAAAGAAAGCAGCAAGTCAATGAATCAAATATTGAGATAAACTCGACTTGTTTAGTCGATCGGGATTCAAATTTCTTGCTTAAGCGGCTGGTTAACTGTTTTGCTCTCCTGAATCGTCGCGTCGATTTGCGTCGATCGTGCTGTTCCAACATGCAGAAGGGGGTCGACAAACATGCAGTATGTAGGCATCTGTAACGAGTGTCGAGCCGAGAAACGGTCGATCTATAAATGTTTTTACGATACCGTCATCTGCTTGAAGAGATCGATCCTCCTTGTTCATGTATAACGACACACATCGTCGAGCGCAGTCTCAGGTTCTCGTCGTCCGCTGGCCCGGACGATCGGCAGAAGTACACACACAGGTAGTAAGTAGACTGTGGTGTGAGCAAAGTAGACTGTCCAGTCAGTTTGAAATCTAGCGTGGAAGTGACTTGCCGGGGAGCTTAGCGAGGAAAGCGCCCGGTGGTGGCGCTAGTAGTAGGCAACCGGGGCAAATCCGGGCAAGTCAGCGATTGGACAATAATAATATATCGAAGTAACATGATGGAATAAATAACAATAATAAGATACTCCGCCTATTTATATCTGCATGATTAATTATACGTACTATATATTTGGTATTCTTTTTTATGTTTTCATTTGTATGTCTTTTTTTTACACTGTGTCACTGACAATATTTCTTGTGCCTGCCTGACCATATGTATAAGTGGCAGCGCGTTAACTTCGGCGTGGAATCTGTCCGACCTGTTGGGCATATCCAACGTGTCAAACCTGAACATTGAGGCGCAGGAGCTCTTTATGCCAGGGGAGGTCGACCCCCCCCCACTGGGGCCTGGCCATTTATCAGGGCCAGGTCCCGGATAAGTGAACAGAGCTGACAGTATTTATTGTGTAAATAAAAAACTATTTGTATTGTAAACAAGATTTTGGTCTCTGAGTCTATTTCTTAGTAAACATTATCATATCATTATTATAATAAGTAATACACAAGTCCCTCCAAATAAAATTGAAAAAAATAAGAGCTTTGCCCATATGGCATTATATGACATGTAACTTTGTCCCTAGAAAACACTTTCCTCTCCTCCCCCTCCCCCCTTAGAGTAATCTTCCCCGTTAAGTTATCTTCCCCACCCAAATATATAACTGATATGTAAATTTGTCAGTCTTAAATGCCCCCTTAAAAATAAAGTAATAATATCCCCCCAACCAAATTTATAACTGACATGTAAATTTGTCAGTGTCAAATACTCCCCCTTAAAGATAGTTATATTCCCCCTTTTCCCCCTACCCACAATTATAACTGACATGTAGATTAAGGTTCGGTATAAATAACAGGTTGATATCTTGTATTTAACCGAGCTATAATATCTGAACATCTCACATTTTTGCATATGACACAGTGCATTTCAGAAATGACATGTACATATCACATTTATTATATATCACACAGAACATTTGTACATATCACATTTTTGCATATCACACTGTATACTTCAGAAATGATGACACCACATTAGAGAAATATCCCAGTGCACACACTTCGTATATTCATATCATATTCTCTTGCCATTCCACTGATCCCGCTGGTGAGTTGACCCAGTCTTTGAGGACATTCCGCTGTTCCTTTCCTGCCCTGGAGCCAGTGTTCTGGACAGGTAATTGTATTGCTATGTCCGGCAGGTTTCCGCCCTGTCTCCACGCTCCGGGGATGAAATTGTGGTTGACGTTCTCTGGACGGTCTAGTTGCTGATTCTGGAGCGTGGGATATCGGATCCTCATCATGGTGTGTATGACCATGCATGCTATGACGATGAGCATCACGGTGGAGGGGTGGTGCTGCATCGTGCTGAGCAGAACCTGGAATCGGTTTGCCAGGATGCCAAACACATTCTCCACGACTCTCCTAGCTCGGGAAATCCTGTAGTTGAAGATGAGTTCCGCATGCGCGATACCCCTCCTGCTGTATAGCTTCATCATCGTCAGGTGTAGGCCAAAGGCATTGTCATCGATCAGGAAGTATGGAACCCTCCTCTGGCTGGCCACAATAGGCTCGGGTTCCGGGATACCTATGGTCCCATCTTCAGTGCTGGCCTTCAGCTCAGAATCATTGAACACCTGCGCATCTGATGTGGAGCCTTTACCACCAACATCGGCCCAGATGAACTTGTAGTCTGCATCAACGAGTGCCATGAGAACTATGGAGTAGAATCCCTTATAGTTGTAGTACAGGGATCCACTCTTTGGGGGACACTGGCAGGCAACATGCTTCCCATCAAGTTCCCCGAAGGTATGGGGGAAGTTCCACCTCTCCAAGAAGTTGTCGGAGATGGCACACCATCCCTCCGGGGTGGTGGGGCAGGTCATCACATCGTCGATGTACTCAGCAATGATGGCCTTGCACACCTCTCTTACGATGAGAGATTGGGTGTTGTGTGGCACCCTCCACCCAAACTTCATGGATCCTAGGTGACGCAGAGTGAGAGCAAGCTTCAGGCCAGGCTCAAGCGGCTTCCTGTAGGTAGTGTAATTTTTTGTGATCCGCGGACCCACTCTGGCTAGCATCACATCGAACATCTGGGGAGGCATTCACATGAAGTTGACAAAGGAAGCTGTATCCTCATTATGGAGGTCCACCAGAAGCTGGTCATACAAGCCAAACTCATGCCGCCTCCCGATCCACTGCCGCACCCATACTCGCTAAAGGTGACAGTTTAGCCAAGGCTTGATGCAATGATAAGGAACCTTGGCCAGGATTCTTCTGCTATTACTTTTGATCTTTTGCTTGTCATTTTGGTGTATTTCCCAGACTCTTCCTTGGATTGCGAGGAGGAGTCCGACTCCGACTCCAAATTTCTCTTGTTGGGTTTGTTTTGTTTTTGTTTTTTATTATCCATATTATGTAGAAAGTGTTCATTATCCTCGCTCCCCACACACCATGGAGCCCTAAAGATGGGGTGTGCAGCACTGGGGTAACCTCCAGATACACACCAGGGATACGAGGATAGTATACTATAGCAGTACGGTTGCAAAAGCATTAACCAATACCAAATTTACCCTAGCCACTGCCTTCTAGGAGTAGTGAAGAATTTTCTAGGTAAATAATATATGATATATATATTATATAATTAGTGATGTCAATAAGATAATTCCTCATAATTCTACTCCTAGTGTGACCAGCCGATTGATGGACCGGGCCAGTCTAACCTCTCGTCTGGGTGAAGTCGGGGCCAAAGTGCAGTATTGGTCGACAAGACCCCTGAAGACCTCATGAACAAGGATCCCTTCCTCCATTGGCACAAGCCACGACTCATGCCCCATTTGTCGTCTTTTACGATCTTTAGGGGGGTGCAAGGCAACTATTCTGTCCTGGTTCCCCACGGGGGGAGAGTCAACCAGGACAGGTCCTACTATATATGTCCGACATATATATATATGGGTCTTTTCATGGTAAATGGGCCAATGTCTTTTCTAGTATGTAATGGTCAAAAACAATTATGGAAAGAGTAAAGGAGTTATTTTCTTTATAGAACTGATATTCTTAATGTGGCATAGTAAAAAAAAACCAACATGTTCATTCCAAAAATATGGTGTTTCATGGGCATGAATATGTTGAGCATGTTAGCGAGGCTAACATGCATAATTTAAGAATGAGGCTATTCTATTCCTGTCTTCTTCGCTCTGCACGTATCCCTTTCAAGTCATTCTGCCCATGCAGCTCTCACACTCCACTTCGCTTCCACTCCTACACTGCACCGCTATGCCTCCGACTTGGAAGCGCTGAGGGAGGCCGCCCCTTGCGCAACAATGCACCGTATACAACCAGCAAGGGTAGCCCGCTCGTCATGTGATCCGGCGGTCTGTCAAGACTCGTTGGGCTCCTCCTCTGCGGATACAAATACTGGCCATGTTTCTTCGGCCTTACATGAACAATCAGAGCGGGAGGAGTTATTCAGGCTTAGAAGGGAATCAAGAAGAGTGGAGATTTTGCTGCAAGGCTCAGGGCCCTTGAAACAAGGTCACCAACGCCAGGTTCGAGCCGGCACCGGTCACCCCTGACACGCCCACTCAGCCTGCTCTCAATGCCCATCCGGGCACATTCACCTTCACCAGCCCCCCATCGACACCGGTCACCCCTGACACGCCCACTCAGCCTGCTCTCAATGCCCATCCGGGCACATTCACCTTCACCAGCCCCCCATCGACACCGGTCACCCCTGACACGCCCACTCAGCCTGCTCTCAATGCCCATCCGGGCACATTCACCTTCACCAGCCCCCCATCGACACCGGTCACCCCTGACACGCCCACTCAGCCTGCTCTCAATGCCCATCCGGGCACATTCACCTTCACCAGCCCCCCGTCGGCACCGGACCAGGCATGAGCCGTCGCCCCCGCCTCTTTCGCCCCAAGTGCTCCCGCCTCGCTCACCTAGAGCCAGGCACCGCCGGGACGAACGACTACCGGACACGCCCCCTCGGCCACCAAGGACACCTCCCCAACTGCCGCGACATGTATGTCTGGCGGAACTGTTAGATATGCTCCTAGAAGCAACCCCAGCACTCGCAAAACCTAAAGGTATGTAACTTTTACCACACCTGTATATTACTAGAGGCGATAATTTCAGGCAGCTCTCCTCAAGTGAAGCAACCTGGGCGGAGTATTTTCTTGCATTAAGGCAGTTAGCGGTAGACCCTGCTTTTCCTGATGCCTGGTGGCCGCCTCTTCTCAGGCACGAGGAGGAGTTAGCTAGAATGGCAGTAACCTGGGAGTGACCAACCTGCCGCAGATCGTCTGAGCGTGCATTCCAGCTAGTAGCGAATGGCCGGTGTCGCATTTTCAGCGCCCTGTCATTGTCAGCGGCCTGTCGTGGCTTCTGCGCATGCGCGGATTTTAAGACATATGCAAAACACCCATGCCCTCGCCGGCTACAAGCTCAGCTACGGTACCCGGCAGTGTTAGGGACCGATTAGGCCGAAATCTATTGAATGCGATCATATTTAACAGAATTACATACTCAAATAATGAAATTTAATTAAATTAACCTTAAATTACAAGCGATATTAACGTAGCAGCTAGATCAGCGTCGAATCGCCGAGTGTAAACAAAACAAATAGCAGTGATCGCCGCAACGTGCGAAAATCCGCGCATGCGCAGAAGCCACGACAGGCCGCTGACAATGACCGGGCGCTGAAAATACGATACCGGTTTAGGTTAGGCTGGCTAGACGAGACACGTATTAAAGACTTGCAGAGAGACATTTGTGCTGATGCTATGAAGGCTTCTCAGCCTAGAGCAGTCTACTTTCCTGTTGATAATCGCCCGGCAGCAGTTGCCGTTGCCCCACCCACTCAAAACTAACTCCGCCCCGATAAACACTCGTGAGGACTATAATAAGGAGACCGACGGGAAGGCGTGCTTTAATTGGAACTGAGGGAAAGAATGCAGTTATACAGAGTCCCATGATTCTCCTCCCAATAGATATCAGCACATATGCACTTGGTGTGCGTATCGCTTCCGGCGTATGCTAGTTCATGGAGAACAAGACTGTCTCAAGAAACGTAAGTTCTTGGATAAAAAACGGCCGGAGATTCCTCTGCACCACAACAGGTGTGATATATGCGTAATAGACGTCTAGACCTGTGGTTAATATATGTTAACGATATGCAGAGTTGGGGACAAAGAGATATGCAAATGAGATGACGTCATGGAAAGTTTAGCCGGCGGGTCAAGCGTGCCCTACGCCGTGAATAAACCATTCAGTAACCAGAAGTCAAAGTATTCAGACGTTGTACTTTCACATGGTGTCAGATGAGGAAGAATGCCGCCCGCAAATACTTTGCCGGGTTTGCGGACGCCTGGTCAGCTTGTCCTCAGCAACAACGCAAGATCGAACTGGAAAACATGGATCAGAGCATATGATATTTACGCCACTGCGGCAGGTGTCATATTAAAAGGAGAACGAGTGCAATGCTGCATCTTCCTTCACGTTGCTGGCGAGGAAGCGCAAAAGGTATTTGCCAATATGACTTTTGCTCTCGCCGATCAAGACAAGATCAAACCGTTAACTGAAGCATTTCAAGTTTATTGTGTCGGTAAGAGCAGTATTATTATCACACGATACAAATTCAATTCGCATAATCAAGCGTCAGAAAATATGGCGACGTACATCACAGCGTTAAGGGACAAAGTCAAGGACTGTGAATACGGAGTGGTGGAGGAGTCGCTTTTGCGCGATCGAATTGTGGCTGGCGTTAAAAATGTGAATTTGCGGAACAAATTGCTTCAAACTACTGAGTTAACAATAACATTGACAAAATGCATAAGTATGTGTGAAATGAGTGAGTTCAGTTCAGATCTGTTGGAGGACACCAAATCAGACGTTGAAAGTAAAGACATAGATTTCATTCGGAATTATGCTAATGTGCGTACCGGTGCACCGGCGGTCCGGTCAGCGGCGACGCCATCTTGGAAATCGCCATCTTGGAATGCCGGCGGCGCCGGTGCAGGAGAGTTCAAGATCCGCTGCCAGAACTGTGGATACGAACACCGCCGGGGAGTCTGCCCAGCGAAAGGAAAGGCTTGCATTGCCTGTAAGAAGATCGGGCACTTCGGGAAAGTCTGTAGGAGCAGGCTCGGGAGAGTCAACAAACTTCACGTCGAAGCGCCCGACCCTCACAATGCTGAGCAAGACCCGGATCCGGCGGAAGTCAATGTACTGGCAACGGATCTGTTTGTGGGCGCCGTCGATCGCGGTGCTGCTCGGGATGCCGAGCTGTGGCATGCAATCGTTCGGGTGAACGGTTGTCCTGGCAAGTTTAAACTTGACACTGGATCGGAGGCAAACGTGCTTCCGAGGTTTGTGTTCGACAGAGTCGTGCCGGGGAGACTGGCGAACACCAGATGTTCGTTGGTGACGTTCTCCGGTCACCGGATCACGCCTGATGGAGAGGCACTGCTCGACGTCAACGACAGTGTGCTTCGGTTCCAGGTGGTGCCGGATTGCCAGCCCATCCTGGGCAAGCAGGCTTGTGTGACGTTGAACCTGCTGGCACGGGTGGATGAGGTGCACAGCTCTGTGCCGACGAACATATCCAAACCGACGAACATTGGCAGACGGCGAACATTTCCAAACCGACGAACAGTGCCAGCGCAGGGGCAGAAAAGCTGGTAAGCGAATTTCAGGGTTTGGGGTTGATCAAAGCAAAGGCTATCATTCATGTCGATAAGTCTATTCAACCTGTAATTGATCCGCCTAGACGGATTCCGTTTGCCTTCAGAGTAAGGTACGTAGTGAGCTTGATCGTATGATAGAGTTAGGTGTCATAGTCGAACAGGATGAGCCTACTGAGTGGGTTAACTCTATTACGATTGTAAAAAAAACAAATAAAATTAGAATTTGTCTGGATCCGACTAAGTTGAACAAAGCGATAAAAAGAGGGCCATTCCCTACCAAAACTATTGACGAAATTATTGCCAAAACGGCCGATGCAAAGTATTTTTCAGTTTTGGATGCAATGACAGGGTATTGGCAGATAGAACTTGATGAAGAAAGTTCACGTTTGTGCACGTTCAATACTCCGTGGGGCCGCTACAGGTACACCCGCTTGCCTTTTGGCATCAAAACAGCCGGGGACATTTTTATTCAGGAAATGCACCGTGTCATGGGTGACCTACCCGGTATCGGGATAGTCACGGACGATATTTTGGTATATGGGTCAATGGTTGAAGAGCATAACGAGCGGCTCCGAGCTGTTTTGGACCGAGCTAGGTCGGTTAATCTAAAGTTAAATGACGCTAAATCGTTGCTATGTAAGACTACAGTAAAGTATGTAGGTCATCAACTTACCCAGCAGGGTGTGAAGCCTGATCCAGACAGAATACAAGCAATAGTAGACATGCCAGAGCCGCGTGACAAACAAGGCGTCCAAAGGTTCCTGGGCATGGTTGGATATGTACACAAGTTCATACCGAACATGTCTGAGATAGCCAAACCACTGCACACGCTCCTAGCCAAGAACGTGGCGTGGCACTGGCAAGCCGAACAGCAAGGGGCGTTCGATAAATTGAAGGAGAAGTTAAGAACTGCTCCTGTGTTGACGTATTACAACGTTAAGAAACCCATTGTGATTCAAGTAGATACTTGTCAGTCAGGTTTGGGTGCCGTGTTGATGCAAGATGGTAAGCCAATCGCACTCGCATCTCGTGCGCTGAATGCAGCGCAGTGTGGTTATGCCACTATAGAAAAAGAAATGCTCGCCATATGTTTCGGATGCCAACGGTTTCATGAGTATATTTTTGGCAAGGAAGTTCAAATTCAGACCGATCACAAGCCGTTGGTGGCCATACTGCAGAAACCAATACATAAATTGTCGGCTAAAATGCAGAGAATGTGAATGCGATTGCAAAACTACAATATTCAGTTATGTCATGTGAAGGGGTCTTTGATGTTCTTTGCAGACACGTTGTCCAGGGCGCATACCGCCAAAGTAGGTCATGATACCCTGTTTGATGACACTTCTGCGTTGCTGCAGTGGACATGCAGTCGTCGAGTCTGTTGAGTAAAATTGTGGCTGAGTATGAAAAAGATGTATCTATGTCTATGCTGATCTCACACATCGAAGATGGGTGGGACACTACACGTATACAGACACCACCGTGTCTAAGACAGTACATTCCGTACAAGCACGAGTTGACGGTTGAAAATAATCTTGTAATGAACGGCAATCGGGTGGTGGTTCCCCCAGCTCTTCGTGGTGAAATGATAGAGGCGTTGCATGAGACGCATTTGGGGGTGACTAAGTCCAAGCAGTTGGCGCGGGACTGTATGTTTTGGCCAAATATTAACAAGCAAATCGAGGATAAGGTCAGTCAGTGTGCCACTTGTCAAAACAACCGGAAAAATTTGCATAACGAGCCATTGATAAATCACCCGATCGCCTGTCAACCATATGATATAATCGGTGCCGATTTGTTTGAGTTAAATCATAAGAATTACCTGATAACTGTAGATTACTACACCAAGTTTCCAGAGGTAACGCTTTTGGGCGATACATCGTCTGTCACTGTTATTGAAGCGTTAAAAGACAACTTTGCAAGGCACGGTATTCCTAGTCAGGTAATGTCAGATAATGGTCCACAGTTTAAGAGCCATGAGTACAGGGAGTTTGCACTGCATTACGGGTTCAAGGCCGTGTATTCCAGTCCACAGTATCCGCGTAGTAATGGGCAGGTTGAACGGTTTGTACAAACAGTGAAGGACATGTTAAAGAAGTGTGAGAGAACGAGAGCCGATTTTCAGTTGGCATTGCTGAACTATCGCAATACTCCGTTGCCTGTTCTGAACGTATCTCCAGCGCTGTTGCTCATGAGCAGACGGTTGAGAGGCAGATTACCTATGGCAAAGGGTACAGCCCAGCGGCAGAGTAGTCAGAAAGCGTTTCATGACCGGAAGTGCGGTAAGGCGCACAAGCCTATGAAAGTTGGAGATAAGATAAAGTACAAAAATAATGCTGGGGAATGGAAAAAGGGTGTTATTTTGGGACGGACTCGGGTGTCCGGGAGAGAATATCAAATTTTAAATGAGTCAGGCAACATGTTGTATCGTAACCGTGTACAAATGATTGCAGCGCCTGTGGAGGGGCGGCCCGAGTTAGTCGTGCAGACGCAATCTGGGTCAGCGTCAGTACCGAATGTAAACAGTACGGGTAATCTAAGTAGGTCAGGTCGGCTGATAAGGCCGGCGAGCAGGTTAGATCTATAGTAGGTCAGTGTGCTTCCGACGGTTGCACGGATAACATGTGCATGTACGGTTAAGTTTATTTCAGTTTTTGTGTTTACTGTTGATACATGTGGACAATCTGAGATGTCAGGCATTACGGCCGGAATCTTGCGGACTTAAGTGCATTGCGCACTCAGACATTTGCAAAGTTAAGTGCGCATATATGTTGATATTGTATATTTTGTGTTTCTTCATTGATATTTTGTAACATTTCATGTTTCAGAAATACTTTGAGGGGGGGATGTGATATATGCATAATAGACGTCTAGACCTGTGGTTAATATATGTTAACGATATGCAGAGTTGAGGACAAAGAGATATGCAAATGAGATGACGTCATGGAAAGTTTAGCCGGCGGGTCAAGCGTGCCCTACGCCGTGAATAAACCATTCAGTAACCAGAAGTCAAAGTGTTCAGACGTTGTACTTTCACAGCAGGCAGTAAAGCTGCGTTTACACGGGCGAGTTGAAACGCCCCAGCTGGAACCAGTTGCCTAGTTCGTTTTAAATGTGTCCGTGTAAACGCGGCACTGCGGCGTTTTAGGGCTTAACCGTTTCGGCTGGAACGTTCCGCGTATACCACCTAATCAGGTGGTCTACAGGAAACGTTTCAGCTGGTTCCCGGGCGGCGATAGTGTACAATAGCGGTGCTCGCCGGATACAGGCTCAGCTGTAACTTTACACTGGTGCCCAGCTGTGTTATGGACCGAATAGAACGAAATCTATTGAATGCGGTCATATGTAACAGAATTACATACTCAAATGATGAAATTTAATTAAATTAACCCTAAATTCCAAGTGATATTAACGTAGCAGCTACATCGGCGTCGAATCGACGAGTGTAAACAAAACAAATAGCAGTGCTCACCGGCAACAGGGGGAGAATCCGCGCATGCGCAGAAGCCACGACACGTCTGAAAATACGATACCGTGTAAACGCGCCACGAGAACGTTTCAGGTAGAACGCTTTGTCTTGAATCGTTTTACTTTTGCCCGTGTAAACGCAGCTTAAGTGTTTCGCCTGAGGTTGACATTCCACTCGGCACGTCCACTCCCCACCAGGCCCCGGCTGTCCACATGCCAGGCCCGACTCATTACTCGCCTGTCACCTCGGCTGCAATTAGGGATCCACTACCCACGCAGCAATTACTGGCCCGCCCGCACTGCTCCCCTCTACCCCAGCCCCCCCCCCCCTCCCCCCCTCCCCCCCCTTCACACCACCCTCACTCCCTTACCCACCCCCACACACCCACAGCTGTGCCATGCTCTGCTCCCTACTGACCCACTGCTTGACCAGGTAGCATCAGCTATTTCCGACGGTTCTTTAGTGTCAACAGTCACAGACGTGTCCTCCCTGAGCTTGTGTTTGATTGGTTCGACTCTGAACATGTAGTTAGACACCCAGAGTACGATATGACATAGTAATTTCACCCCTCCACCGTCTCCGGTGGCATTCAGCCTTTCTCAGCTGTTCTTGATGCGTTTTGGCCTGTGTTAGCTAGTCACCCGACACTTGACTCTCAATCATATTGTAAGATTTATTTTGCAGTAAGGGCAACAGCTTTACCAAATTATTTGCAAGCGCGGATTCCAGTCCCATCCGCTTTGATAATACCAGCCTGGAGATCCCTCCTGGTTGACTTTCCAGACACTTTATTGGTAGATCACCTAGAGTTTGGTTGCCGTACATTGGTTTTAGCCTGCGCATGAACGACACAAGCACTAGTCTGGCTGCTCAGGAAGGAAGGGTATTTCGCTTTATGCTATCTTGATGACTTTGTAGGCCTAGAAAGTTCTGAAAAGAAAGCTTGGGCAGCATACACAAGATTCATGAACCTTTCACGAGTCCTGGGGCTAGCTTTAGCATTAGATAAATGCTTCCAACCTACGAACACTTTAGTCTGGCTACGATTTGCAATTAATACAATTGACATGTCGGTCTCGATCCCACCTGTGAAGTTAGAAGACATCCTGCAAGAGTGTCTAACTTTGAAAGAGAAGAAAGTAGCATCTCGGAAACAGCTCCAAAGTTTTGCGGGCAAGCTGTACCACATCTCCAAATGTGTTAAGCCAGCGGCAAGATTTAGAAACAGACTCCTAGTGGACCTTAGAGCAGCTCCATTCGTAGGTCATCACCCCTTTAGCCCTGACCTTCTTACAGATCTTGAGTGGTTTGAGCACTTCGCCCGACTCTGTAATGCCCGTCTCCTTCTTCCATCACAACCTAGATCAACCTGGCTGATCGAATGTGATGCTACCCTCACAGCAGCAGGTGCCTACTCACCAATAGCTTTCTATGCAGCGCAGTTCCCAAAAGAAGTCATCGATATGAACCTACCCATCTCTCAGCTAGAAGCCTTGAATTTGGTTCATGCAGTTGCCGCCCTTCTCCCCCCTGATCCCTGTAATTTCGTAATAACAGTAAACACCGATAACCTACCTTCCCAATAGGTCCTGTCATTGGGAATTAGGGCATATTTGGACAACTCTGGCTCATCGCTGCTAGGCACAATTGTGACCTCGATATAATGCACAAGCCAGGCAAAGATCTTATACTAGCGGACGCTCTTAGTTGTTCCTTCTCTGATCAAAATCTTAAGCAGAAAGCCGCTCTGCTTTGTAAGAATCTGAACTTAACTGAATTAAAGGTAACTCTTTCACTGAACATACTCGACTTTGACCTGGAAGATAGTACTTTGTCCGCCTCTATCTTCCAGGCTACACGCCTCCTTGCCACCTACATGAGCGCCCTGGCTGCAAGCACATGGCAGAATAAGTGCTCACATCTCAAGCGCTACCTTCAGTTCTGCAAGGCACACACAGTTTCCCCGCTATGCCCTTCAGTATATGACCTCCTTTCATTCCTCCTCCTCTCAGCATCCCTGCGCTCCCCTGGCGCAGTTTTCAACTACTATAGTTCAGTTAAATTATAGATCTCTTCCTTCCCTGGCATGAGATTGCCGTAATGAAATGCGCCATAGTGAAATCCTCATGTCACAGAGTCCGTAAAGCTCCCGCTCTGACCCCTGATAACCTCAGGTGAATAATACCATGCCTCTCTGCATTGAGTATTCCTCCTCTAGCCTGTATAGCGGCTCTTATTATCAGTTACTTGACACTACTAAGGCAAAGTAACTTGGTGTCATCCTTCCCTCCATCTCCTCACGTCCTAAGATTCAAAGATATATGTCTTCGCACTTCTGCCCTCCTTGTCAAGGTGTGCTCAATGAAGACCAACTCCACCTCTGCCTGCCCTGTCCTCTTCCGACTCCCCCGAATCCCTGCATCTCCTTGTTGCCCTGCCCGAGCCTGGAAGGCCTACCTCACATCGGTCGCTCCACCTCCTGATGACCCTGCTTTCCTCCTCCCAGACCACTCCCCCCTGACCGTCAAGCTCCTCACAAGGATACTCAGGGCCGCCACTAGAGCTGCTCTCCCCTTCGCCAGGCCATTCACTCTCAACAGCCTGCGCCGCGGCACTTCCCAGGCTTGCCGTCAGACTTTCTACCCCAGGGGCCAAATGTATGAACAACTTTTTATCGGCTCCAGTGTTAAGGGCGGCTAGCGGGTTAGCTAACGTCGGTGTTGGGATATGTGTCACAGGAAATGTATGTGGCCAAAGCGTGGCTTGGTTAGCTAACCGATGCGTTATTTATAGATTTGGGGAACCCCTCTGACACTGTTGCCGGCGAGCCGAGGCAGCGACGGCGGCGGCGTTAATATCGCTTCGATTTTTGGTTTAATTTCATCAAAATTATGTTATTTGTGAGAATAGTTTACTCATTTGCTTTGCCGGCAATGCCGTTTTTATAAGAATAACGCCGCCGATTCAACAATATCTGAATAGATTTGGGCCTAATCGGTACCTAACACCGCCAGGCACCAGCACACTTGTTATTGCTGAGCCTGTTCCCGGCGAGCACCGCTATTTCACAATATCGCCGCCAATCCAATGGCGGTGGCGTTAATATCGGTTCGATTATTGGTTTAATTTGACCAAAATTTGGCAGTGCCATTACTATCAATTCGATTTTAGGGTTAATTTGATAAAATTTCACTTTTTGAGTATGTAATTCTGTTAAATATGATAGCATTGAATAGATTTGGCCCTAGTATATCGCCACCGTATAGGCGGCAACGGTGGCAGCGATTTGCTTACATTCGTCGATTCGATAATATGAATATCGCCGCCGATGTAGCGGCGGCATTAATATCAGTTCGATTTTAGGGTTAATTTAATTAAATTTCACGTTTTGAATATGTAATTCTGTTAAATATGATCGCATTGAATAGATTTGGGCCTAATCGGTACTTAACCCTGATGTTAAACTTGATATGTCTTGGTGTTAGTGTAGGCGACGTTAAGCTTGTTGTGTTTGCCTAAACCGGCCACAAGCAGGCACTTGGAAGAGTAGGGCATTTGAGTCCTACCTCGCTTTCCTCCACGTGCAATAGGCCCCATCAGCGCTCGCTCTTCTATTGGGTGAGCGCTGATTGACCTCTCCTTGCTTCTAGATTGAACATTGATGATGACCACTGCTGACTCCAGCACACCGCCCCCTGACGGCACTCAGACTACTGGGTCCCTGTAACCTACTTGATTAGCCTGCCTGCAGGTCCTGATTATTATTTCTTTAAATAAATTCTTTAAAAGTTATCTCTTACTTGTCTTTTACTTGTCTCTATCTCTCTCCTGTCCGAGTGAAGCAAATTGAGTATGTTGGCGAGGCTAACATGCATAATTTGTGAACGAGGCTATTCTATTCCTGTCTTCCTCGCTCTGCATGTATCCCTTTCAAGTCATTCTGCCCACACGGCTCTCACACTCCACTTCGCTTCCCGACCCTCCCACCCACTTCCTAGGGGGGTGAGCACTGATTGACCTCTCCTTGCTTCTAGATTGAACATTGATGACGACCACTGCTGGCTCCAGCGCACTGCCCCCTGACGGGGCTCAGACTACTGGGTCCCTGTAACCTACTTGATTAGCCTGCCTGCAGGTCCTGATTATTATTTCTTTAAATAAATTCTTTAAAAGTTATCTCTTTACTTGTCTTTTACTTGTCTCTATCCCTCTTCTGTCCGAGTGAAGCGAATTACATGGAGAATTTGGACTTGTCTAGAGCCTGCTAGACCTTTATTTATTTTGCATAGAATATCACCTGTTAGTCAATGAAATAATAAAAGAAGACTCTTTCTTGAAATAAATAGTCATTTTGCATGCATATATATATATATATATATATATATATATATATATATATTTATCTAATATTCTATGGTGATTAAACCAGTGTAGCAGGAAATTGCAAACCCTGTAAATCGCAAACCCCCACTTATGATTTCCTAGGAAATCATAAACCCCCATACCATATATGGGCACGGGGGGTGTGCAATTTCCTAGGAAATCACATATCCCCCCCGGACATCGCAACCCCCCCCCCATGTTTGGGCACATGTGCTCTGTGCAAGTTTGTTTTGCTTTTAAAATTCCCACAATGCACCATGACACTGGAATTACGAATTGGTCTATTGTAAAAATTGTATTTATGTAAGCATGATTAAACCAAATTTATTTGATATAAGCAGGATCCCTCACAAGATGGATTAATTGATTATTTTTAATGTCATGCCTGTCACAGCTAGGGCCATATTCAGTGCGATCACTCACAAGAAGGATAGGGGAACAGGTCAATTTTTGTCAAAGATACTAGACTATATCATTAAGAAAAGCCAGTACAACTCTCTGTATCATACATGACCCTGACATGAATAAAGGCCAGGGCACCAGGCTACCGTTTTCAGTGCATGTGCAGTCGGAATTACAAACTGGACTATCGCAAAGATGTTTTCATTAGGATTAATCCATCTTGATCCTCCTTGAATCCATTTTATCCCCCCAGATCTGGTAGAAGTTCAAAATCAAACATATAGCTGCCATACTTCGGGTGATAAATGCTACAAAGCATGGGGGTTTTGCAATTTCCAGGGGGGGTTGTGATTTCCTAGGAAATCGTAAACCCTTGGGTGTGTGATCTCCAGGGGTTTGCGGTTTCCTGCTACACCGGTTCTGGACGTAACTGTCGTGTCCCCTGCTTGTCCCATGCTTGTCAAAGTAGGAAATATGTTATCCTGGGAATACCAGAGCTTCAGTAAAAAAAACAGTTGCTATTGTTGCATGTGCAAGGCTATTTTCTAGTACCATGACTAGTAATATAATTTTTCTACAAAGCTTTATGGAAAAAAAATTAAGATGAAGTTCCATATTATTTGTGGTGTCCCCTTCTATTGTGTTACATTTACAACTCAAAATTGGGAAAAATATAATCATCCTATCCAGATTTCTTTACAGTGCATTTCTATACTTAGGGGACCACAATATAAAAATTAATTGTTTCATGCAATAAATTTGATTAAATAATTGATTTGATTAATAAATCCACACTTGGTGATTAATAAGTCCACACTTGGGGCTGGCTACTCAATTAGTTCTTGTTTTTCTGACAAAATGGTAACCTCAACTATCTTTTCCTTCACATTATCAGGATATATCTGGACAAGAATTGGCTACTCAGCGAAATAATTAGGAAAATACACTAAATTCATTTTTTACCCTCATGTCACACTTTGTCCCCATTTACCATGAAACGACCCATATATATATCAGAACTGGAGAATAGTAAAAATCGCCTGGTATAGACCACGCAGACTGGCTCTGTACTCTGATAAATGCTGTGTAAACATACTTTTGCTTAGTGTTTCACTGGATATGCAGGGCAGAGTGCCACGGTTGGTTGCTCCTGATGTAGGCCCCTATTTTAGTTAGTCACATCACAGTGATATGGTTACTAGACAACACGATAGAAAAAATGTCAGAATTTGCAATCTAGGGTGTTAATTATTTAGTTCAAAAATGTCAGGATTTGCCATTTAAAGCCTATTAAGTTCAAATGCCGATTGATCATAGCCAGCTACTTTTAGAGAGAGCTTTCTGTGGCCGCCATTTTGGTCCCCCTGTTGTGTAAAGGCCCTGTCACACTATGATGTATGGCTTTAGCGTGTGCGAAAAGTTTTGAAATAAAAATCAAATTTAAATAGGTCAGCATTCGGCAAACTTTTCATACTGCAGGTGGCCCGCGCAACGTATGAAATGTATACAGAGCATATGGCTGGTGTATGGCTAGCGTATGCATGGCGGATAGTGACGTATACACGGCGTATTGTGATGTATACTCGGCGTGCTGGGATGTGTAATGATGGTTGGAGGCGACAGTTCAGCGTATGAGTAACGAACAGCGACGTATGGTAAACATACGCCTAGCGTGTCGACATGTGTATAGCGTGTGCCTAAGGTATGCAAAACATATGCGTAACATATGCAAAGCGTATTTATGACGTATGCGAGCACATTTAGGCCATGTCCCGCTCATACCCTGGTAACGTAATCGGTCGCCAATAGGTATAAATACCCTGGAGTTTTGGCTCTGTCCACACAATGCCACCATGCATGCCAAGAAGAACATCACAGCTTCAGCTGCCTGCAAGCCTCCTATCACTACATGCCTTGGCCGTGGGAGAGTCTGGAAGAAGCAGATTTGCCAGCATCACCATCACCATCTCCGGTGTCATCACCTGCCTCCTCACCACACCACTCTCCATCACACCACTCTTCATCACACCACTCTCCATCTAGCCAGCCTGAAGAGATGGAGTTTTAGTTTTAGATGGAGTTTTGATTTGTTTGTGTCCGAGTTAAATAATGTCATAATGTAATTGTTATAAATTAAACTAAAGAGGATAAGAAATTAGGCAATGAAAATAAAGACAAATTAATATTAATGACACAAGTACATACCCTCTCTTCTCCTCTCTTCGTCCCTCCCTCTCTTCCCCTTTCTCTCCCCCTCCCTCTTCCCCTTTCTTTCCCCCTCTCTCTTTCCCTCTCACCCCATTTCTCTCCCCCTCTCTTCCTCTCTCTTCCACTCTCTTCCCCTCTCTTCCTCTCTGTGCTGTATGTACATAAAATAGTATATTAAACTAGATTATGGTGTCAACAGTTTAATTATTCTCAAAAGGGAGGAAATAAATTATAAGTATTGTTAACTAGATTTGTGTCTGAGTTTAATTAGGTATATAGAAAATATAGCAGACATGTTGGCATACGCTAAGGCTATACGTCATAGTGTGACAGCCCCTTTAAGGCCCTGTCACACTACTACGTAACGCTGTAGCATAAGGCTAAGATTCCATATACGCGGTATGCGAATACGAATGCGAATGCGGCAAAAAATAGGAAAGCATGTAAAGGCATAGTAGTGCTTCCATACGTCCGAATGCAATTGCGAACGCGGCAAATGGATCGACCCATGGACCGATCTGTGCGAATGCGAATGCGAATGTGCATGAATACTGCTGCATTTGCCATAGAAAACAATAGTAACTTTGATCTTCCTTCACAAATTTGGAGAAAAAACCCCCAAAATGTCATGGGTATCTTTTTTGGTGTGTTTGTTTGTTTGTTTAACGATCCCCCAGCACAAAAAGTAAACATCGGCTATTAGGGGTTGGCATATATCTATGCCTCATATTTGGCCATTACGTCGAGATACGTCGAGATACGTTACTCATTCATTAAGCCTACGTCAAGATACGTCGAGTTACGTCATGATACGTTGAGATACGGTGACACACGTCAAGGTTTTGGACATACCCAAAACTTTCGACGTAGCTTGACGTAAAGGCTGTTACGTTGGGTTATGTTGGGCTTACGTTTCACTCACGTTAGGCTTATGTCGAGATACGTTAGACATTCGTTAGAGCTACGTCGGTCTACGTTGAGCTACGTCGACTTGCAGTAGACTGACGGAGAGCCGGGAGGAATGTGCAGCCCGCGCGCTGACAATGTGGTGTTAGCATGTCTCAAAGTAGGTCTACTGTGTCTCTGATGTGGGTCTAACATAACTCCAATGTGTCTTGACATATTCGACGTAGTTGATGAATGGCTGGTGCACATATAATGTATGTAATGTGCGCCAATGTTCTTTTGAACATAAGAGAAAGTGCTGTGAATGTGGTGTTAACGTTTTGCCTCACGGTCCTTACACTGAGCACCCTAGACCGTGGTTACACTGACGGTGCTCACTCATGGGCCTGACGTCGACTCACGTTACAAGTTACACCGGAGTCACACATAGCTACATTAGGGTGGGCGTAATTATGTGAGTCCTACACTAAGCCGTCACTAGGGTTTCGCTAGGCTGATGCCAACGCACGCTGGAGGCTCGTTGGCCTTACGTTGGGCCTTTTTTTATGTTCTAACTTGTTGAGACACATTAGAACAACGTTGGACCAATGTTTCGCCTTCGTCCACTACGTTGCACTGACGTCCAATTTGGCCCTGAAAAGCCAAGAATTTCAACGTATCTCAACGTCAAAAAGTGATTTTTACGTTGCCCACTCGCTGGCCTGTTAAGTCATATTGTGATAGGGGTATTAGACGGCTCACTCCCTATCTCTCCCATGGTAATGTAAATTTTGCAGTGCCATCTTGTGGTGGGCTTGATCAGCCCGGCTGCTGGCTGGTGTTTCACATGTAAACACATAGGCTGACATGGCAAGAGGGTGAGGTTAAACATTTAAAAAGAGAGGTTTCCTGTCATTTGGATGTTGCGCCTACTGCCTAGTCAACACCTCCCTCTGCCCCGCCCTCTTTCATTCCCCGGCCCTCCCCCTCCCTCCCCCTGCCCCCCTCCCGCCATCTGCTCCCTCCTCCCCTCCCTCCTCCCGTTTTCACCCTTCCCCGTCCTCCCCTTCCCTCACTCCCCTTCCATCCCCATCCCCCCTTCCGTCCCCCAGCCTCACCACCCTTCCAAGCCCCTTCCCCCTCCCATCCCCACCTTTCCCTCTCCCGATCTCCCTCCTCATCCACCTTACTAAGTAGACTCCCAGTGCTCTCACACCATACCTCCCTCCCCTCCCCCTTCCTCCTCCTCCCTCCCCCTTCACCCCTTTTTCTCCGCCTCCCACAATCCCCCTTTTCCCCATCACTCCCTCTCCTCCCTCCTCCTCACCCACCTCAGTTGGCGCTCTCACACCATGCCACACCTCACAACCCCCTCCCCCTCCCTGATGTAAGCAGGGGGGGGGGAGGAGGGGAGGAGGGGGAGGGGGAGGAGGAGGAGTGGAGGGGGAGGGGGAGAGCTATTGTTCACCTCCCTACTAGACTTTGGAATTTAGTGTGCTTGGCTGGAGGAGGGGGGTGTGGAGGGATAGGTCCCCACTGGTTGTTGCTACTCCTATAGAACTCCCACCACCACCACTACCCTTGCCCCTCCACCTCTTGACCCCACCCATCCCCACCACCATACACACATTCTGTGTAGTGGGGGTTGACGGTGTGTGTGGTTGGGTTGTAGGTGGGTATGGTGGGGGTGTAGGTGTAGGTGTAGGTGTGTGTGGTGGGTGTGTAGGGTGTGTGTGGTGGAGGTGTAGGTGGTTTGTGGTGAAGTTGTAGGGGTCTTGCAGAGCGGCACCTCACAATCTTTAGCATCCCTAAACCCCCACCACACACCTACACCCTCACCACAGCCCTAACCCATCGCCACACACACACTTAAACCTCCTATCCCACACCTATACCCCCACCACATCCCTAAACCCCCATGACACCCCCCACCACACACCTACACTCCCACCACACACACACCACACCTACACCACCGCCACACACCTACACCCTCACCACACACACCTACACCTCAACCACACACACCTACACCCCCACAACACACCCACCACAGACCTACACCACCAACACACACATACCTACACTCCCACCACATCCCTAAACCCCCACCACATCCCTAAACTCCCACCACACACCTACCAAGCGACGGCAGGGTTTCTTCTGACACTCCAATGTTGTCAAAATGATCAAACCCACCACCTGGTGCACTGGCTGTTCTCTTGATTACACACTACAGGCTGAGTGAGCCGTCTTAGTGTTATAGGGTCTTTGGCTTCGTCCACCTTCGTCATGAATTTGAACTGTTCCGAGTTGGCTTGTCTGTCACTGGTGTCAGTGGGCTCTGCCGGGCGACTTAATTCTTCTGTACTGGAAAGCTCAGTCGTAAGGTATGTGCGTTATGATTTTCCAATCGATATATGACGTATATGGGTCGTTTCATGGTACATGGGGCCGATGTATTTTCCAGTATTTAATGGTCAAAACCAATTATTGAAAGAGTAGAGGAGTTATTTTCTTTATAGAACTGGTATTCTTACAATTTGGAGGGATATATATGAAAAAAGTATGGCCTAATGTGACATTAAAAAAATGCCAACATGTTCATTCCGAAAATATGTTATTTTAAAGGCATGAGAGTATGTTACATGGAGAATGTGGCCTTTTCTACAGCCTACTAGACTTTTATTTTGCATAGTTACCTGTTACTAGTGTTAGTCTATAAACTAATAAACAGGTTGGAGAGCTTACCTCGTTTGGGCTACGGGGGTTATTGGATGTCCGATTCAATTATGGCCCTTACGATGTATCTCGCCAACGCGGAAATTCACTTTTTTACGTCGAGATGCGTAAAACCTTTTCGGCGGGAAAAGTTGGACGTCAGCGCAACGTAGTGGACGTAAGCGTAGCATCCGCCCGACGTTGTGGTGGGGCCAACCCACCCACACCAAGTCAGATACATATTTTTCCATCAAGTTCACCAATCACACTTATGCATATATTTATTTTAATCCGCGCCCGCGCCTGCCTCCTCCGTCAGTCACTCTCTGCCTAAAACGGATCTAGCTCTATAACGTCATCTTGCTCCAGTCCCATGGGTGTCCGTTATAGACAGAGTATGTGCTGTATAAGCATTATGCAAGTATAATTATCCATAAACTGATTATCCTTTAATGGTGCCTCTGGCTGCACCTTGTCTGGACACCTCACAACTACTGACACTTAACAACTCAGGTGAATGGACAGGCGAATGGCCTTGCCTGGTGCTGCTACCTGGCCTATTCAGCTGTCACGACTTACCTCTTGCCAGAGAATACAGTTTTCCATCCCACTACCTTGTTTGTCTTTCCTTCCATCTTGTAGGAAATAATTATATATATATATATAATGTAGGCCTACATGTTATATAATTTTGGGCTCGAAGACATTGACAAATATGACACCACATTAGATTCCACTTCATCCATATATATAAAACTAACCCTTTTAATTAATGCCTTTTATAACGATCAATCTAATATATCTATTTAAAATTATGATGGACACGCAAAACCGTCTGATTATGCAACTGTAAACAAGTCCCTAGACGTGGTGAAGACAATTCAACTGTGGATTTGTTATGAAATAACTAGGCTGTCGAAGCGGATTCCCGTGTGCAGGCAGCTGGTGCTGTCTCTGAACCTATATATTTGATCAGGCTATTACTGTGTGTGTCACTGTGCACTTTTTCCTTCTGATTTTTCCCTTCTCTATTTTCAGAAAATGATGAAGATTGGATGGCCTTTATGGAAATCTTGTCTGGTCCTGACCACCTGTGTTTTGACTATCCAGCTCGTACATTTACTCAACAGCAATTGGAAGAGTCCCTTACAACTTCGACTATATCAGCAACTTACGGCTACACCCAAAGTAGCTGTAAAGAACATCTTCTTGGCCTCTTCGTTTTTCGGGCACAGAGACTGGTATTTCATCACACACGGCTATGGCGAGAAGGGTTCCAGTCGGATAAAGCGGAAGTGTCCGAGTGGAAACACATGCATTGTGTCCTTCAATGAGACAGACCAGTCAAATGCCGATGCATTGCTTTTCCACTCGCGTGACACAAATCGGCAGTTCCCCAACAGACGGCCAGAACAGATTTACATAATGTACGGCTGGGAAAGTCCAATGTTCCAAGGGAGCAGCTTCATTTCCGGCGGGGAATACTACAACTGGTCCGCCACTTACCACCGCAAGGCCGACGTGCAGGTTCTGTCCGGGATTTACACCTGTCGGACGGAACCGGAAGTAGATGCTCTCCACAAACTTCCACAGATGAGCACCAACCGGACGTTGGGCAAAGCGACCATTGCCTGGGTGGTTAGCAACTGCGGGACTAACAGCAAACGGATGTTGTACATGCGCGCGTTGAGAAAGCACTTGGCGATCGACATCTACGGTGGTTGCGGTACAAAACGCTGCCCGGATGAGAAGAGTCGCAACAACGACATCTCATGCCACCATGCCATCGGTCTGACAGGACAGTACAAGTTCTACCTGGCCTTTGAGAACTCTCTTTGTGAGGACTACATCTCGCTGAAGCCGTTCCGCGCCCTCAGCTCGAAGATGGTGCCCATCGTTCTCGGTGGGAAGTCCCGCGATGATTACCTGTCACTTCTACCACCGAACTCGTATCTGGACGTGCGCAACTTCACCAGCCCGAAAGCACTAGCCAAACACATCAAGTTCCTGGATCGGAACGATACGCCGTATTTGACTTATCACCAATGGCGTGTCAACTACTGGGTCAGAGAGTCCGGTGCAAGTTATGGCCTCCATAGCGACGGGGCACTGATGTTTAACGGGAAGAGGAACAGGGACCTCCATTGGATTTGTGCCATTTGCGATGCACTGCACGATCCAGTCAAGACCGCAAAGCGGAAGAACCTTGATTGGGGAAAATACTGGAACCGCAATAAAATGTGTGATTCTAACTTAATTTACACAAAGCTTAAAGTCAAAGACTAGAATTTGAGGAAGACCTGATCAATAAGACAAATTACTGGATATGCCAACAACAAAGGAAATATATATGATCAGATGACCTCTCACTATTATAATTATTAAGTCCCTCTCATAGTCATGAATAATAATACTAATATTAAAACTCCTACATGAGTATTTTAGCCCCATGAGTCATTGAGAGGAAATGGCAGATGAACTGCTAATACTAAAGTAATAGGCTTACTAGTTACTCCCGCAGCCCTATTCCTGTGTCAGGGTTGCTGAACAGAAGAAGTGTTGGGAAACTGAGTTATGGAAATAAGCGCATTATTTTGCAATGTATTACATATAGTTCAAATGCTTATTCATCATAGCCTGCTATTTTTGATTGAAGATTTGATGAAATAATGCAGATTCCTACACTTTAATAGTCGAATCGAAAGCTTTCTGATATCGCCATCTTGCTTTTTGTTGTGCATTCTCTCTCAATTTCTCTACTGTGAAGCAATATAGATATAAGCTGTGCACTGAACCACCATGTCCATGTCTTAGTTTTATTAACACTCACTGTAAAACAAGATTTCTTGACACGTTGACTTATGGGGCTGTCACACTACAACGCTTCTCCCGGCGACCCGTCAGCGTTGAAAATAAAATCTTGCGCGTCGAGAAACGTTAAAGATAGTGGAAATATGGTGAAATTGGATGTTATGGAGCAGTCACACTACGACGTGTTGCACCAACGTTGGACAACGCGTGGGAACGTGTTGGGTTTTTGGGCGAAACATCGGAATGCGTCGAAACGCGTCGAAACGCGTTACTGGTGCGTTACAAACACGTTACTGGTGTGTCGGTACATGTAGATTTTGAAACAATACGTCGGCGCGTGTCGGCGCTGGCCGACGCGCGCCGACGGGTTGGGTAGCGCGTTACGGGCGTGTTAGCAGGACGTCGACACGCGTTACCAGCGCGTAGCCGGCCCGCTCCTAGCGCGTCAAGAAACGTTGAGCAACGTCGTGGAATTTTCCCACACTTGCGACGGGCCAGGCAACGCGTCGTTAACGTTCCATCAACGGGTTTGGGGCGCGTTATTGGCGTTGCTCCAGCGCGTCTCGATGGGTTGAACATGATGAAGACGCGTGTGGACGTGTTGCTGACGCGTCTGAACCTGTGGCTGGCGCATGTGAACGTGTTGGTGGCGTGTTGGTGGCGCATTGGCGGCGGTGCGCCAGCATGCTGCTGACACGTCGTCAGCGTGTTGGCTTTGAGTATATAATGCTATGGATTTCCTTCTTTGGACACTACAGCTCATGATGGATGTCCCTGCAAACCAAGTTGGCGAATACGAACTAGCCATTCTGCAACATGACCATGATGTTCAAGCAGTACTCCTTTACCATCTGAGACGAAACAAGCGACGTCGACAGACCAGAAAGTGGGTTAGAGCATGGATCCGGAGGCGGCGACAGTTCAGCATCTACGACCAGCTTCTGGTCGAACTACGGAATGAAGACACGGGATCTTTCACAAACTTCATGCGGATGCCTCCGCCAATGTTTGATGACATCCTAGCCAGAGTTGGTCCGCGGATAACAAAGCGCTACACAACGTACCGAGAAGCCCTGGAGCCTGGCCTGAAGCTGGCACTGACTCTGCGTCATCTCGCCTCTGGGAACACCTATGCATCCATGAAGTTTGGGTGGAGGGTGCCCCACAACACACAATCACTAATTGTGCATGAGGTCTGCAAAGCAATCATCGACGAATACATCGACGACACCATAACCTGCCCCACGACTCCTGATGGATGGTGTGCCATCTCGGACAAGTTCATGTCGAGGTGGAACTTCCCCCACAAATGCGGAGCACTAGACGGCAAACATATCGCGTGCCGGTGTCCCCGAAAGAGTGGCTCCCTTTATTACAACTACAAGGGGTTCTACTCGATCGTGCTCCTTGCCCTCGTTGATGCGGATTACAAATTCATCTGGGCAGATGTTGGTGGCTGCGGATCCGCATCAGATGCACAGATTTACAATGCTTGCGAGCTGAAGGCCGGCGTTGAAGAAGGTAATTTGGGTTTCCCTGCCAGCGAACGTATCGTGGAGGTGCAGAACCCTGTACCGTACTACCTCATCGGCGACGATGCGTTCAGCCTACGACTGACATTGATGAAACCCTACAGCCAGAGGGGTTTGACGAATGAAGAAAGGATTTTCAATTACAGGATTTCGCAGGCTAGGCGAGTGGTCGAAAATGCTTTTGGCATCCTGGCCAACCGGTTCCAGGTTCTCCTCACCACCATGCAGCACCACCCCTCCACCGTGAAGTTAATCGTGACCGCTTGCCTGGTGCTGCACAACATGATGCGGATGCGATATCCGGGCCTGCAGAACCAGCAGCTGGACCGTGAGGACAATGAAGAGCACACCGTGATACCCGGACAATGGAGAGATGGCCACAACCTGCCTGACCTGTACGTTCCTGTAGCTGCCATGAACACTGGGTCCAGGGCCGGAAAAGAGCAGCGCAATCTCCTGAAGGAGTGGACCAACTCGGCAGGCGGCGCCGTTGCATGGCAGGACAATATGATTTAGTGGTTGTGTTTTTACTCTGATCTGTGTCCTTTATGATATTTTGTGAAACTTGTACTGAAAAAAATTGATAATTCACTAGAGGACGCGACCGACGATGCGGACTGGCACGAGGGGGCCCCATGGGTTGAAGCGACTTGACTGTCCGTGTCATCGTCCAGGGCCTCTGTGAGGGCGCGGCATATGCCCATCCGTGCCTTAGTCGCCTGTGGCTTGGTCATGGTCATCAGCGTGCCCCGGACGTAATCATTAAGCGCAAAAAATTATTACAAACGACCGTTTACACTATCACAACCACAATAACAACCTTTTCAGAAAAAAAACAATTCATAGATTATATTTAATGCATCATATACTGCAATGAATGCACATGCTGGGAAGTCACAATTTCCAGTAAAATGTATAATACTTACACTTCGGCATGGCTCTGGACGGTGTTTCACGACTGCAGTCAGGAACTGGAATTTCTCCAGCACCCATTCGTCCCTCTCAGTCAGCACCGGGGCCCCATCGCCGCTCTTTTTCTTGTGTAATCGGGTATTACAGTCGCGCAATGACTTAAACCACCCCTGGAGATGGGCAACAGTCCTCCCCATAACCTGCGCCTGCTGCTCCCACAATCTGGCCTTCATATCGGTTCTTCGGTACGCTGTCAACCGGATGTTCCAGAGAGGCGGATTTTCGTCAAAGAACTCAAGCATGAGTTCCTCCTCGGCCTCGGTGAGTGTGCAGTCTGATTTTCACACAGCCTTGTGTCGCTTCTGGTGCGAGGACGTCGACGCGACTGGTGCCTGGTCCGACGTGTGTCTCTGGTGCGCTGGAGATGTGGCCTCAACCTGGAGACCCACTCCACTTTCGGCAGACTGCCTAGATAGTGACGGCGGGGATGATGGAGAATCTGGAGTTTGTGGTGGAGATGGCGATGGTGCTGGTGATTGACTTTTCTCCTCCAAGATCCTCTTTCTCCCCTTGCCTTTGCCACGGCACTGGCCAAACTGGGTGTTTCTTTTTGCTGGCATGATGGATGGAGGTTGACTCTAGTTAGTATATTGGCAGACAGAGATGTGGAGCGTAAGGTGGCTTGTGAAGAAGTGAAAGCAGACCAGCAGTGGAGCCTTATTTATATCAAACCACCCGATCTAGAAACCCGATGGTCAAGCGCCTTTCCCACGCCTGCAACGCGCCGGCAACCCGCCTGTAACACGTCAACAACACGTTGATAACACGCTTGCAACCCGTTGGCTTTGTGTAACGCGCTGGGAACCAGCCGATAACACGGCGATAAGACGTTGATAACACGCGTCCAACCCACCAACTGCGTATGACACGCCGGCGACACGCCGATAACACGCCGATAACACGTCGATAAGACGCTAATCAACCATGGGAATGCGGTGCAACTTTTTAGAAATTGGGTCAAGCGGCGGGCGTTTCTTTGTTTTCCACCCGCGCAACACGCTGGCAACGCGCTGGCAACGCGCTGCCAACACGCTGTGCTGTGTCGAGTTTTCGCAAAACACGCCGAAAAGTTTGACGTTTCTCGACGCGTTGAATAAATTTAGCGCGTTGGTGGCACGCCGGAAAACATGTGGTAGTGTGACTGCTCCATTGGCGCATTCTCTCTGTTTCTCTGTATGTGTCTGTGTCTCTGTCTGTGTCTCTCTCCGTGTATCTGTCTGTGTCTCTGTCTGTGTCTCTCTCTGTGTCTCTGTATGTGTATGTGTCTCTGTCTGTGTCTCTGTCTGTGTCTGTGTCTCTGTCTGTGTCTCTCTCTGTGTCTCTGTCTGTGTCTCTGTCTGTGTGTCTCTCTGTGTCTGTGTCTGTGTCTCTGTCTGTGTCTCTGTATGTGTCTCTGTCTGTGTCTCTCTGTGTCTCTGTATGTGTCTCTGTATGTGTCTCTGTATGTGTCTCTCTCTGTGTCTCTGTATGTGTCTGTGTCTCTGTCTGTGTCTCTATCTGTGTCTCTGTATGTGTCTCTGTATGTGTCTATGTCTGTGTCTCTGTCTGTGTCTCTGTCTGTGTCTCTCTGTGTCTCTCTCTGTGTCTCTGTCTGTGTCTCTCTCTGTTTCTCTGTATGTGTCTGTGTCTCTGTCTGTACCTCTGTCTGTGTCTCTCTCTGTGTCTCTCTCTCTGTCTCTGTCTGTGTCTCTGTATGTATCTCTGTCTGTGTCTCTGTCTGTGTCTGTCTGTGTCTGTGCCTCTGTCTCTATCTCTGAGACGCAGAGACACACACACACAGACACACACAGAGACACATAGACACACACACAGATACACACACAGAGACACAAATACACACACATACACAGATACACACACAGAGACACAGATACACACACACAGACACAGAGACACAGAAACAAACACAGATACACAGACAGAGACACATACAGAGACAGACACAGAGACACAGACAGAGACACAGACACAGAGACACACACAGAGACACAGACACACACATAGAGACACAGACACACACAGAGACACACACAGAGAGACACACACAGCAACGTGTGAGCAACGACCCTCCCGCGCACGCGCTGTCTGCCTAGCGTTCCCATAACGTTATTCCGGCGCGTCCAACGGAACTCGACGTCAGCCTAACGTCCTTACCCATATATTTGCTCGCGCTGGCGGTCATTGTTTTTTTTTGACATGCTTAAAACCTTGGGCGACAGGGAACGCGCGCCGGCGTTTTGCGCCGATCGTCAACGTCAAAGATAATGTACCGACGTGTACCGACGCGCGCATAACGCGCCCCCAGCATGTCTCGATATTTCACCCATTTTCGCCCAAAAACACCACACGTCGCCAGGTCGCCGGCGAGAAGCATCGTAGTGTGACAGCCCATTATGTACAGCGAGTGATTCTTTATTAGGGATCAAGGTAAAAACCACCGGTTAGTCATGTGACCCGTTGTAAAGTATGTAGTGGGAAAAAGGGTAACTTAGCTCAGCAGGTCCGAATGTTAATGAAGAGTTATAGAGCCGGATTGAAAAAGCTCAGAGGTAGCTCGGGGCTACTGAGAGGAAAGCTGCTTACTCTGAGCTGTATTTAATGTGCCTGAAATAGAATAAGGATAATTAAGGTTGTGTTACAGGATTGAGTTGGGCCTGCTGGGGGGAGGGGGAATGTTGTTAGTTGCTAAGAGAATGGGAGAATATAAGGGCTGTACTGTTTGATAGTTTAACCGTCGGGCTATTCCACCCCCGCTTAAGGCGACCCTACGTGTTAATATAAATAATTGTTTCCATGTGAATGACTTGTGCCTCCTGCCGCCGGTTGTCTGTCATCCTGCCAGCCTGACCCTTGACTAGCATTGCCCGAGGTGGAGAGTTCGACTCCTGACAGACCATGGGCAGAAGGCCCTTAATTAAATAAGATTATAGAGCAATCCAAATAGCAATCTGAAGTTGACCATAGCGGTTAATAATATAAGTCTGGAGGACAGTAAAGAATGCAAGGAACGTTCATGTCACTTCTTAGGAGCTCACCATTTTATTCTTACCTCTTACTAACAGAATGAATTGATCAATAAAACCTATGTTCTTAGTTAAATATAGTTCAACAGTGGAATGTATGTTATAAGCCAAATCCCCTCCCATATAATTAAGTTAAATAAGTTTGGAATTTCCATAATAAAGGCCTAAATATCGGCTAAAACATCGGAGCGTGCAAAAACACGTCCGATGGGTCTGGGTCCGAACGCCCGACCTTCTATCGTTGCTAGGATAGTCACAATCGACGTATCCAAGCAACGCTTTACAGCAGGGAACCCTGCCTCGCAAAATGCGCGCCCGCGCAAAATGCGCGCCCGCGCAAAATGAGGTCGAGTAGTCCCGCCCACTTCAATAGTAAAGGCATTCCTCCACCTACATACCAAACCTCTGTGTTGCGTTCCTGTCTTCCACGACGATACTGCAAAGGCCCAGGACCGGACCTTTCACCGTGACGCAGCCTCTGTCGTCTGCGAGCCTTCAGGTCTCACAAACCAATATATTACACTCCCCTTTCAAAAGGGGGTAGATAAAATGACTGTGTGGCCTATCAAATAAACTAATGCAGTATGAACATATATGCATTTAACATAGTATCAATGTCGAACAAAGCTTGTTGCAATAACATGTTTGGTGATATAGTTTGTTAATGTCTTTGAGAATAAACACGTTGGTTGCATTTGAATTGTTTTTGCGTTTCCTGTTAAATAACTATCATTCATAGTCGGCATCACAAATAACCAGCATCCAATTGTCTATGTATCAGTGTCAGCACCTTCTATAAATCAGTCGTCACAGATATCAGGCATGCCTGTAAGGTGTGGGCGTG
>CM059195.1:10195690-10311169 GCA_030323885.1 Branchipolynoe longqiensis | reverse complement strand
CAGCGGAATCAGGGGTCGGACAGGTCAGCTTCGCCTCCCCCACCGACCCACCCCCCCACACACACCTATAGAGTCGATGTGGGATCTGGCGAGTCAGGGGGCGGGTCAGACAACTACTGACGCCGCGGAGAGCAGATGGTTCAATAAACCAAGGGTGAAGCGTACACTGAATTGAATCTTGGTGTTCTTCCGTGTGAGTGAGAGAGTCAGATATACATCACATATATATATATGTGATGTATAAAACTTATGCGAGTATAAAGGCGCGTAAGGGAATATCCCCTACTGGCCACCCTGATTCTGTGTACTACTTTATGGGTGGCCCCTCCCCTGGGTGGGACAGCTGGCGCCCACCCCCCCCCCCCCCCCCCCCCCCAGTGCCGCGAATACTGTCACTCGCGCACTGGAATTTTTATTTTATTAGGCTAGGGCATCATATCCCCTAAGCCAGAGAATATATCATCTCAACCCACTTCCTTGTCTTGTCTTATCATTGTACTGTAGCAAAGACTTTATATACATATATATCACAACTGCACGAAATAGCGGCGGTTAAGAAATAAAAGCAGTCTTTGTCGCATTGCAACCGACAGCATGATGATGATGATAATATATATATATATATATATATAAATGCATATACGAGGGCAAAACTAAGTAAGCCATTCGCTGTGTCGTATTCTATTGCATAGCACGGGCAGCCGGAACAAAAGAAAACAGATTTCGGAAATGGTGACTAGAGCCATAGACCTCCCCACCGCTCAGGCTAGTCACGGCGACTCTGTCTCGGCCACATAACCCCTTGTCTAATATCGCCACGCCCACGTCCACGTCGGGCCACGCCCGGAACACCGACAGCTGACAGTTCGCCCGCAACCCGCCCGTCCGGGCCACAGCATGGCACACAGTAATTGTCACCGTTGGTGGTATTAGGCATTGCGTCGGTGTCACTGCTGTCACTTAGTCTTAGTGTGTCAGAGAGTCAGCACTGTCAGCACCATCCGCACTGTCAGCTATGTCAGAACTGTCAGCAGTGCCAGTGGCATGCCCACTCCATATGGGACGACCCTGCCCGTCCCCTCCCCAACCTTCCTCGTCTCCTCACCCACCCCCACCCCTCGCCACACCCACTTTTCTCCGCTACTCCATTGTTGACTTGACAAGCGGAGGCCTGCGGTCGGCGGTGTCCTGCTTCCCGCCCCACCCCCACCCCCTCCCGCCACCCTCCCCTCCACGCTGTCAGCCCTTCATCCTGGCCCATTGAACCTAAAAGCCGCTGTCCACAATTCCCTCCGCACCAGCTACGCGTTCTACTAGGACATCTATGCATATACATATATATGCATATACATATATATGTTCTATAAACATTATTCTAATATGAATTTGAGAAAGGTATTCCCAACCTCTTCTTCCTACTCACTGGATGCGTGACACTCCCCGTGGCGCCCCCATCGGACTCTCTACCAGACTAATACCGATAAGTCTAATCCACGAATTGACAATCAATACATTATACATGCATGTCTATTTATAGCACATTGGCGTCCAGTGAGGCGACTATCAGAAGTCAGGTACGGTGTCGATGGAGGCGCCACCAGCACAAACCCGGCAAAATCGTTCTATGTATCATATATATGTACTATGTTATTTATTATGTGGATATAAATAACGACACCCCCTTTAATGTTTCTTTCTGTCCATAATATTCACTGCGGAGCGGGAATTCTCTCCGTCCCGCCTTCTACACACCGTGAGTCAACGACCATTCTGCTCACTTTCAATGAAGATATATTTGAACGCGCCCAGATTATATAAACATTTATTGTTGTTATTCATTGCCTATTTATATCAATGAGTCAGGGCGGCTTTCCGTAGTGAGGTAGTACGCCAGTGATGTAAGAGCCTTTGGGGGTGCCACCCGTACACACCAGTTGTATTTGGTAGTTTAGTACAATACACCATTTCATTATTTATACTCGCATAAGGCATTATGCATCACATATGAACATATATTGTGCAGTAAGGTGTGCTGATCCCCCAGGTAAAACAACACATGGAGAGTCAGATATGGGGAGGGGGGTTACATAAGGATTAGTCGAGGCTCATCCTGAAATGACAGAAATGTCGACTCGAAACCTGACCTAAAATAACGGATTCGTACATGACGGGGGCGTTTCTGCTGAGAATGGCTGTTGAAGCCAACTAGTCCTATATAAATGCATTCAATCAGCACACAATGAAAATAAATAAAAATAACCCACATAACGAACATATTAATAACATTAGGAACAACTAAATATATGGTAAAGGGGCTGTCACATTAGGGTTTTTTGCGGGAGCATATGGCGGCGTAGGCGCGTTACGTCATATACGTCGGCATACGCCATATACGCTACTCATATGCTACGCATACGCTACTCATACGCTACTCATATGCCGCCAGATGCCGGCTTATGTGAAGCGTATGAGGCATACGCTGCCATACGCTTTCATAAATCCGTCCGTCCAAATTTGTTTGTGCATGCTAAAAAAAACTCGACCTATGAGGGCGTATGGCCCATACTGTCAAAAAATGTCACAGCACGCTCCCATACGCTCCTCATGCGCTCCTCGTACGCTCCTCGTAGGTTCCACATACGCTCAAAACCACCCGAAAGGTCACCAAATGTCATCATAGGCCAGCATGCGCAGGACCTACGTAGGTTTTCAATACGCTCCCGCCATACGCCTTAATGTGACAGGGCCTTAAGGTAGGGAAACCAGTACATTGATGCACAGTCTAGCTTCCACTGTAGAACGGTTCATCATCAACCTGCCCTGGCGACTTGCTGTGGTACAGAGGGATGTCACTTAATTAATGGTTGGCGGATCTGGTTGGTAAATTGTTACTGCATACACTGGGCCCAGTCTAAACACCCCGCCCCCTTTCTATGTTTGGCGGATCTGGTCGGTGAATTGTTAGTGCATGCGCTGTGGGTACAGTCTAAACACCACGCCCCTTCTACAGCTCGTCCTCCTCTTCCTAAATCCCCCTGTCTGAGCCCCATCCTTCACCCCCTCCCACCCTTTTCTCCGCCCCCACGACCCTCAACACCCACACACACCTACACACATACACAACCACACACACATGCACATACTCCTAGACCTCAGCCCGTACACAACTACTCAACCCCAGACAAACACACACCCGCACATCCACATCCACACACATACGGACTTGTACACATCCACCCATCCACACCCACGCAGACACACCTGTACATCCATAGACCAGCGAACCTTGGTACCCCCACACATGCGCACACATATACCCACATACATAACTGCATCCACATATACACACTTACATATCCACACATACACAACGATGCACCCACCACACATTAACCCACACATACCACACCTTGTTGCACACATACTCGAACATACACACTGATACACATACATTCTTACATAAACACCCACACATGCACATCCAAACATACGCACCCATACATACACACCCACACACACATACACACCCACACACATATACACACCTACACACCAAACACACACACTACCTACACACCCACGACTCGAAACGCACACATATACCCCGCAGACAGAGACCCACACATATATCCCACATAGACAACTGCGAATACACACTCTCACATCCATACCCACACCTACAGATCCATGCTTGCACACACTTCTGCACCAACAAACGCATACTCACACAAACATAGCCACCCACACATATATACAGCCATTCATACATCCTGATACATACACACTCACACAGAGTTACCCACACACATGCACCCACACATAGTTAACCTCTTAACTCGATCCGCCGATACCAGCCCAGGAACTTCTCAAACCATACACATCCACACCCTCACATCCATACCCACACGTACACACACGTCTCAACCCACACACACCACCACTCACACGTACACACACCCTCTCATGCACCATGATACATAAACACTCACACATCCCCAGCGACCCATGTACCCACACGTACACACACGTCTACACCCACACACACCACCACTCACACATACACACACCCTCTCATGCACCATGATAGTACAACGCCCCATGTACACCTACCACACGTCCCAAACCACCACTCACACATACACACACCCTCTCATGCACCATGATACGTAGACACTCACACATCCCCAGCCACCCATGTACCCACACGTACACACACGTCTCAACCCACACACACCACCACTCACACGTACACACACCCTCTCATGCACCATGATACGTAAACACTCACACATCCCCAGCCACCCATGTACCCACACATACACACACATCTCAACCCACACACACCACCACTCACATGTACACACACCCTCTCATGCACCATGATACGTAAACACTCACACATCCCCAGCCACCCATGTACCCACACATACACACACATCTCAACCCACACACATCACCACTCACACGTACACACACCCTCTCATGCACCATGATACGTAGACACTCACACATCCCCAGCCACCCATGTACTCACGCGTACACACACGTCTCAACCCACACACATCACCACTCACACATACACACACCCTCTCATGCACCATGATACGTAGACACTCACACATCCCCAGCCACCCATGTACTCACGCGTACACACACGTCTCAACCCACACACATCACCACTCACACGTACGCACACCCTCTCATGCACCATGATACGTAGACACTCACACATCCCCAGCCACCCATGTACTCACACGTACACACACGTCTCAACCCACACACATCACCACTCACACATACACACACCCTCTCATGCACCATGATACGTAGACACTCACACATCCCCAGCCACCCATGTACTCACGTGTACACACACGTCTCAACCCACACACATCACCACTCACACGTACGCACACCCTCTCATGCACCATGATACGTAGACACTCACACATCCCCAGCCACCCATGTACCCACACATACACACACGTCTCAACCCACACACATCACCACTCACACGTACACACACCCTCTCATGCACCATGATACGTAGACACTCACACATCCCCAGCCACCCATGTACCCACACATACACACACGTCTCAACCCACTATTCCGCACAGTGAATACGTACTGGTCTATTAAAGGCTGGGCACTTGACCAGCCTGCAATGTGCCTCTTCATTGTTTTAACCAACAGCTGATCGGCTAATGGCAGGTTTACTATTCTGCATAGTGAATACGTACTGGTCTATTAAAGGCTGGGCACTCAGTGGTACAACGAATAGGTCGGGCGCCAATTAACACCCTGGCTCTAACCCTCCACGTTTCGGGGCAGATATCCTCCATCAGGAGGTCATGTGATATCAGGAGGTCACGTGGTGCTGCTCTTTGTGTGTATCTAGATGGTGCTGTCCATTGCCTGCCAATCAGACCACCTAGTGAGTGGCACCCTGTTGTTACTGGCGACCCGATAGACACTTACGACAGACATTGAGTGGAAAGTTTGTATGGTGACTTATCGCTGCATCAGTAGCTGCAACAGTTTTGGTTATTTGGATTAACGTTGCATAGTCCGATGGTTTTGAGTTTCTGTAATTTTCTGAGGTAACTGTTGATTGTCCAGCATTTCGATGGACACACCAACATTAATTTATGATTTCACTTCAAATATTTGCAAAGTTAACCATTTAAAATAAAAGCTATTTCAAGCTCAAGCAAAGTAGATTATAACGATCCGTCTAATGTACTGTCTTCAAAGAAAATACCAGAAGCTCACAACCGTTTCTGGTCACGTACACTGGCTGTTTAATTTTTTTTTACAAAACATACCACACACAATTTAGAATATTTTATATTTCGCTTTCTATACAAGTAGATATTGTTCATCCGTGGTTACATATGCATATATATATAGCTGCTTTTGATCAATTCTCGCATATACTAATTGTAACTAACATCGGTTCATTGCTAAATATACATATATAGGCTAGTATAAATACATAAGCATACACACATATATGTATATATATAACAGCAAACTGAGTTGAGCACATCACAATTGTTTTAGTAGGTCGTGGGATTCAAACCTTGGGTTGAAATTCTGGCCGAATCAACCTAATGAAATAGGAATTGATACTTGTTGCTACCTAGCATTGTGCTATGCATTATATGAGATCACAAGAAGCCGTGGAATGGAGAGACCAACGTTCTATGATTGAACGTTCCTCTCCTTAATTAATACATGCATTAATAGGAAGTCTGTGGCAAGATTCAACGGCCAATTGAACCACAAAAAGGCCTGCCAACAATCCTAAATAGATGCAAACTGCAGTGGGATGGTCATATTTCCTGTTGATCAGGAATAGCCAAAGCCATAATGCAAGGCACAAGAACAGGGGGAAGAAGAGAGGGCGGACTAAGGTAGAGGTGTGAAGACAATGTCAGGGAATAGACAGGCCTGAAGTTTGGCAAGTCCCAGATGTTAGTGTAGAACAGGGGGAAGAAGAGACGGCGGACAAAGGTAGAGGTGTGAAGGCAATGTCAGGGAATAAACAGGCCTGAAGTTTGGCAAGTCCCAGATGTTAGTGTAGAACAGGGGGAAGAAGAGACGGCGGACAAAGGTAGAGGTGTGAAGGCAATGTCAGGGAATAAACAGGCCTGAAGTTTGGCAAGTCCCAGATGTTAGTGTAGAACAGGGGGAAGAAGAGACGGCGGACAAAGGTAGAGGTGGGAAGGCAATGTCAGGGAATAGACAGGCCTGAAGGTTGGCAAGTCCCAGATGTTAGTGTAGAACAGGGGGAAGAAGAGACGGCGGACAAAGGTAGAGGTGTGAAGGCAATGTCAGGGAATAAACAGGCCTGAAGTTTGGCAAGTCCCAGATGTTAGTGTAGAACAGGGGGAAGAAGAGACGGCGGACTAAGGTAGAGGTGTGAAGACAATGTCAGGGAATAGACAGGCCTGAAGGTTGGCAAGTCCCAGATGTTAGTGTAGAACAGGGGGAAGAAGAGAGGGCGGACTAAGGTAGAGGTGTGAAGACAATGTCAGGGAATAAACAGGCCTGAAGTTTGGCAAGTCCCAGATGTTAGTGTAGAACAGGGGGAAGAAGAGACGGCAGACTAAGGTAGAGGTGTGAAGGCAATGTCAGGGAATAGACAGGCCTGAAGGTTGGCAAGTCCCAGATGTTAGTGTAGAACAGGGGGAAGAAGAGACGGCGGACTAAGGTAGAGGTGTGAAGACAATGTCAGGGAATAGACAGGCCTGAAGGTTGGCAAGTCCCAGATGTTAGTGTAGAACAGGGGGAAGAAGAGACGGCGGACAAAGGTAGAGGTGTGAAGACAATGTCAGGGAATAGACAGGCCTGAAGGTTGGCAAGTCCCAGATGTTAGTGTAGAACAGGGGGAAGAAGAGACGGCGGACTAAGGTAGAGGTGGGAAGGCAATGTCAGGGAATAGACAGGCCTGAAGGTTGGCAAGTCCCAGATGTTAGTGTAGAACAGGGGGAAGAAGAGACTGCGGACAAAGGTAGAGGTGGGAAGGCAATGTCAGGGAATAAACAGGCCTGAAGGTTGGCAAGTCCCAGACGTTAGTGCAGAACAAGGGGAAGAAGAGAGGGCGGACTAAGGTAGAGGTGGGAAGGCAATGTCAGGGAATAAACAGGCCTGAAGTTTGGCAAGTCCCAGATGTTAGTGCAGAACATGGGGAAGAAGAGACTGCTGACAAAGGTAGAGGTGTAAAGACAATGTTAGGGAATAAACAGGCCTGAAGGTTGGCAAGTCCCAGACATTAGTGCAGAACAGGGGGAAATGGAGAAAACTGGTTGTAAACTTATGTATGGTGCCTCAATAACCCTCACGATTAATGGATTGATGATGATGATGATTAATAGAAAATATAGATGCACATACCATCTGGTCAATATTCCCGTGTAACATTACTATTAGGGGAGATTGTTCTTGGGACAGGTTGCTATTCTGGTAAACCCGGCGCATGCTCATTCAATATTCACCCATGAACATCTGGTGGAGCAGTAAACTGTCTGTAGCCGTGCTCAGACGTCGTTAACACTCGAGGTCCGGCCATGAATATGTGCACGACAGCTGCTCTGTTAGGATCCCCTATTTATGTAGCGGCTTCAAACACGGAAATTAACCCGCAGGTACTTGTTAAGACTGTACCTAAGTAGGCCAGTCAGAATAACCACCCTGACTAAGTATACTTGACTGTGAGTCACACAATTCAGACATCTTCACCACGTTGCCTGCCCTTAGCATTACTAGGATAATGCCACGAGTGATTTGCTCAGTGTCTGGATAATGTGACTGATTGGGATATCGAGTCATGGTACCTGGTACAATGACTCCAGGCAGCTGCACTATAACTCCAGCATGAGTGCACAATGTTATGTTACAAGGCGCTATGTCAAATGGACCTAGGACGCAAAACCAAATAAACCAAGCATCCATCAGTCTGGTAGATCCTGTCATCATCATCATCATGCTGTCAGTCGCTATGCGACAAAGACTGCTTTCATTACTTGACTGCCGCTCTCCATTTTGTGCGGTTGTACATTTCATGAAAGCTGCCTGCAAAAGTGTTGAAGTGCTGCTGGCTTTTGCAAGTTACCAGCGGCACTCTCTCAGGGAGCAAACAGAGGTTTCACACTGGCAAGAACATGACCAGACAGGCGCAAAACTATTTGTCCCTGCAGTGGCTGGTCGGGAGATGTTGGGAGTTCCATACATCAACCGCCTTAATGCTGCCACAGTGACATGGGTTTCTGTTCAGGGTTTACTCCCTTAGCCATCGGTTCTGTCAAGAACCTGTACCACAAGGCAGTGGTTTACAACTCTGCAGGGCACATATGCCAGGACGTACATGCAAAAGCTAAAGATTATTATTGATCTGCACTGAAAAAAGGGCTGATTCACCGAAACACCTGATATCTAGTTCTACAATCGGCTGTGACATTTCTTTTATAATTCCTCCATCTAGTTAAGCTGAAGTTCGGCTAATTCTGGTAGTATTTGTAGATCCTGCTCGATCCGATGAAACGATACCATTTCTCTAAAACCCCTATCACACCAAACTAGTTCTCACTACATTCTTTAAAATGTTACTGAACGGGCTCAAACTGTGTGCGAATGGAATGGATGGGCTAGAAGGGAATCATGCTCCAGAACTTTGAGCATGCCTACCATTTTCTTGCAGCCATGTTCTACCACAATCACAGCCCGTTTGAGAATGGGTCGGATGTTTTGAGAACTACTTTGGTGTGATCGGGGTGTAAACAAAACACCTAGCTAGATGCGTTAATTCATACTGAGGCACGTATTACACATGTATTGCTACATGACACAAATATCAAACCAATTCCATATAACCTGTCCTTAAGACGAGTCATACAAGCCTATGATCTCCAGCATGTCGGTGTACACACGATAATTATTTTGCATGTTTTAACCTAAAATGTTAAAAGAACAAAATATTTTGAATATCAAAGAAAATGAAACCTGTACTAAGTGGTAATATAAGATTAATGTACATTAGGAAAATGAGGCAGATACTCAAAACTATTGAATATAAAGGACAATTAGCCAACATTATATTAAGGGGTATTGTAATGACCAGTGTACTATATCTGTTTTAGAATAGGGGAGATATTCAAAGCCATCAGATTATGCAACTTTCCTCTCGATATACACTTACAATTTCCTTTGCACATTACCCATTATGGGCACACACATATATGTATGCTATTAAATACCCTCGGTGAATATAAACACACTAAATATGACATGGTATCACGGGTATGTATCACAGCAGTGTGCACATATGATAACTTTATAGTGCTACCCCTCTGGGGTAACCCAGTGTGACATCACCCGGAATAAATATCCTAGTCAACCACATTAACCCTGCCGCAGACCCGACCAGACATTGTCCGCCATTGATCAGTTGTGTATGTTCCCTTGGTTAGATTCAGCCGGAGAGTGATTCAACAACCGTCCGCACTGAAGGCGAGCTCTGTGCCCTCTCACCCATCCCGTCCAAACCGTGAATATCACATGCACATCATATTATTATCATATAACAGCTTCAGCCCATCGTGCATCACCATACAGCACTGTACCACGTGACCACATCGCGCCACTCCTGCCTCCACCAGCTCTACGTCCTTGACCCTTGACCCCGGCCACATTATGACTCCATGAGGCCCCTCTTACTGCCTTGCAGCGACCATCCCGGTCTCGTCATAACACGCCTCCCAACCTGACGTAAAACTAACAGCATAATGGGAACCATACGGGACGCTTGAATGAGTTGAGCACCCACTCCCCGCCTGGATGGTCATGAGGTATGATCCTGGCCGAGTCGAATTACACCCACCCACTTTTGCAGGTCATTACATAGCCTGCTCTAACATCATACGTCGGGAGGTTAGTGCAATTCGAGAACGTATACATATAAGTGGGTACCTAGCCAGGCGCTCAGTGTTATTAGGATAGGGCAAGGTCTGGTTGGCTAAGTGCCAGGATAATGTGACTGAGTGGGATATCAGGTCATGGTTCGGGTGGTCTGGTCTCCAAGTGGGGCACCACTATGAACTTGCCATGAGTGTGCACTGTCACAAGTTGGTACCCGTCCTGATATGAACTTAGAGATTGCCAGGACGTAAATCTCCCAAACCCAACAAACTACATGTATATGAGAGGTTTAACTCTCATGTAACATTGTAAGTCGGTGACACATGTTCCGTCAGCATCATTGAAAGCTGAGAGCTGTGCTCAAGAACCCACATGCCTATCTATGTGGCAGCCAATTTTCGATATTCATATGGTCACTCACACAACGGTCATACAAATAAAGAGCTAAGCAAGTTGGTTTTGGTGACTGTGCTACGAACAGATATAAGCACTTTCTTATATGTGTATTTAGAATTCTGCACTTCGCTGTCACCCTGACCCCCCTTACACTAACTGCCACCCCCACTATCACCCTCAGTCTCACCCTCATTTCATCCTTACCTTCACTTCTCTCTGACTTCACCCTCACGCTCACCCTAACTCCCACTCTCATTTCACCCTCACATGAACCTCCCCCTCATATTCACCCTCACATTCACCTGACTATTCACCTACACCTTCAGTTTCATGGGGGTTGGCATTTGTATATATACACGTTCTCTGGTGTAATACACCAAACAATAACAACACTTATTTCAGGGCATAGGGAAGTCGATCTACATTGCAGATAAGAGTAATAATCTCAGATCCTCAAGTCAGATATTATTACATCTCCATATGTTTCAACTTATGGCATATGGCGATTGTGCCAATAATGGCCACACTTTATTGAATAGTTTCCCAGAGGAGGTAAGAAAATTGACATTCATATAATTGTAATTTTTTCTTAAGCAGCTCCTATTCATGATAACTTCTTCTGCTCAATGAAATTAATGCATCCTTCGGCGTGATTAATGTGGTTTTAAATGTGTCGTAATGTGAGTTTATTGTGGAGCACCTGGCCCATACAAGTTAAAGGTGCCCACTCATTAGACTGCTGTTTGAATCTGGTATTATGTCATTATATATATATATGTATATACACCTGTCCCCTGGCTGAGGTGAAGGAAGAAATAGAAAGAGCTAAGTGGATTGAGAGTATTTATTTTCTCTTGACAAGGAAATATAGCCTTATCGTATATATATATAAATTGTTGTAGCAAGTGATCACTACGGCGAGTGAGCATAAGTAACAAGAACTGCCGGTGGCAGTGCCACCGTAGGCCAGCATGCCGGAGTTAATCAACATTTCTCCGTTATTGGACCTTAAATATGTAATAAAGTGGACCTTAAATATATTATAAAGTGATATGATAATAATAATAAGAAAACCTCATACCGATGATGTATACCCATATACTAGCTATAAACCTGATCCCTAGCTGAGGTGAAGGAAGAAATAGAAAGAGCTAAGTGGATTGAGAGTATTTATTTTCTCTTGACAAGGAAATATAGCCAAGACCGCCCTATGGCACGTCCCCCAATCCAAGAGAGCTCTCATAAGAATCAACTGCTGAGGCAACCCTCATGTCGTGCACTATATGGTGAGTAATGGGTGTCTTCAAGTAGGCAAATATGGTATCAGAAGACCAATCACCTCTAGTTCTGAGTTCCTCCTGAGTAGACCCGCACATGGAGAGGTAAGTGCAACCCCCCCCCCCCCACCCATACGGAGGGAGTGGGGAAAAAAATCAGCTGGGTTCATCCCAGCTCTGGTAACAACATCCTTTAGAGTCTTTTTGTACAGATTATACGGTAAAGGAGTGGATCCCGATCCATGAGGAATCCGAAAAGCGAGGGAGTCTGAAGTAGATGGTAACTCACGAAAATGTATACAGTGCAAACACGCTTATCATGGCATCTAGCAATAGGGATTTGTAGTTTCCTCTGGCTAAACTGTATGGTCTTAGTTTTGCGTATGGTAATTATCATACCCCACGTATAAAACACAACATCCTGGCGTCTTAATGTAGAATCTGACATATTGACCTGGCACTTCCGTAGTAATCCTCTAAAACAACACAGCAGCGCTGCTCTCCAAGCTACATGTCCAGGATTAAGTGTCAGAAGTGAAAACATTGAAAGGATCATACCCGGCAGTATAGGCAAAGCCTGCCTAACCTCATCCCCCCTTACACGACGAATCCCTTTCAGGGAACTAGATAGTATATAACTCTTATAGTCTAAAAGAGGGGAGGAGTTCTCTCGTAAAAGATTATTGAGTCCACTAAGGTAGTTAATTATCGATCTATATTTAAGCATCCTAGCTAGTCATGTAGCATATAGAGCTGCTTGTGCTGAATCGCAGGGAAGGGGGGAGGGGGGGCTAGAGAGGCCGAACAATGTTGTACAAACTCAAAATATCTTTTAATCTGGACTTTCCTAGTAATTAATGAATTATGAGAGTAGGACATGCCCTGGAACCCCTTCTGTTCCTCCTGAAATTTCGCTCCTGAAAGAAGAAAAAGGGATTATCAGCCTGTGGCCAAAACAAAATTTGTTTAGAATCCCAGTTTCTTGGAGCCTGGCTGAGCTATACTCATTATTTAGTCTACTCAGACAGTCACAAACTATGTTATCCCTGCTCTTAATGTAAGCGGAGGCAATTGTAAAGTTATATTCCACCGAGATCCAAAATAATTTCCTAAAAAAATCCATTATATGCGCTGATTTGGATCTACCAGTACATAAGGCAGACAGAACAGTAGTGCTGTCTGTCATCACCAATACCTTGGAATCGCTATACACTAGCTTTGGTCGTAATGCTTACATTGCGTTTGATTCGCGGCGGGGAAGGGGAGCCCCCCCCCCCCCTTCTGACGGTTATCCCCTTACGTAATCTCCCGCTCCCCTGCCTTATAACCCTGCCCGCCTGCTGCCTCCAGCCACTCTCTCTCCGAGCCCTGCCACGCGCTCTCCTCCCTCCGGCCATTTTACAACCGAGGCAGCAGGCGGGCAGGGTTATAAGGCGGGGGAGCGCGGGAGATGACGTAAGTCCGGGTACTTCGGGAAGTAGGTCTGCATCAATTTCTGAACCAATTTCTGGACCAATATTGTGTTGAATTGTCATTATATATATATATATATATATAAATATATATATATATATATATATATATATATATATATATATATATATATATGGGTCACTATCCTGAAACCTGGTCAGCATGGGATGGGATTTCAAAACATAAATAAAAAAACTCCCTGCTTATTTGTGTCCTTATACTTTTCATATTCATGTTCAGATTTGATGCAAGAAATAAGAGAAATAAAATAAACTGTCTGCAACTTTGGTCCTTTTAGGTATGAAGTGATTTTTACACACAAAAAAAACGTTTTCCAGTCAGCCATTTGTAACATGACATAAGGAACATGGTTGAATCATTACTAACATCTTGTATTGCATTGATATATCAAACAAAACAGTTCCCAAATCAAATAGGAAGTATTTACTAATGCGTATGCATGCTTAAATTAAAAAAGAAATGATTTGATGTCTTCAGAAATAATATTACAAATTTCCATCACAGATGTAACCAGTGGTGTCTGGATGCCACACAAATATTGTACACTACTTATTCAGTGAATAAAGCATGGCTGGGAATTACTTCTTTTTTTTATCAATATAAGCACTACAGATTTCAGTATATTATGCCATGATTAATATGCTTCTAAGTATGAAATTATTTAATTCTGCTTAGATTTTTATTAAGCAGACTGTATGGTGTCCTAAACATGTGTTACATCTGAGCAACACATGTTATACTGCCATATGAAATAGCTTAATCATGGACTACACCTTTATTTTATATGTCATCAATGTATATTTTACATTGATGTAAGATAGAGATTGCAAGCTTTCATTTGCAACCAAAAAATGTTAAACATCCAAATATTAGATTTTAACCCTCCATGTGACACTTCTGGCCAGTTTTCAGGAGAGTGACCCATATATATATATATGATGCATAACGCATTATACAAGTATAAATGCTAAGGGAACATATATACTTTGCTACATCATTCATTCGCGCATTGGTGGAGTGCCCCCCCCCCCCCACTGTTGGGAGCTGTGTACGGGTGGCCCCCCTCGCGCCACACACACTTGGATATTAATCCCTTTGCCAGTGATTAAACTCACACCCAAACTCATTCTCTTCGTTATGTTATTTGTGCACGCTAATGTATATATATATATATATATATATATATATATATATATATATATGCGCTATAGCACACACTGATGAAGATTCAAGACACCCATATCAGGCCTGGTACGGTATTGTATCGGTTAAATGACCGACGACTGGAAGATGTAGGGCAACGTTCATGTTGGGCCGAGAGGACCACTAAGTTAGATACCGCCCGAGCCTCTTACGGAAACTACGGCAATAAAAGCCACAGGAAAACCACCCCTCACCGCCCCTCAAGTACCCGGGTTGAAGTCGGCCCGTAAACTGCAATCTCTGCGCTTTGTACTCGCCCCCATAACGGACCTTATGAGCCAATGGGGCATTAGAGCTGGGGCGAGAGGCTGTGCTCTGGCACTGCTGGTGCGGAGACTGGGAACACTTGAGAAGGCATGGCGTGCCAGGGGCATCGCAGACGCTGGTCGGCTCAGTGCCCGGATGTATTGTCCCGCGTTAATCTAGCGGAGCCGATGGTGGCGCCATCCACTGGCACATCTATACATACGCGCTCTGTAATGCATAATGGGAATATAAACAAGGGCATCATTCCCCTCAGTTGCCAGCTCGTCATGTAGCCGTGCACATACCATCTATAACATTCTATAATAACGTGTATAGAACCAGAGTGGATGCTTGCATGAGTTGCAAAGTGCGCTTCCCATGTGACCGGTCATGGGGATCGAATCCCAGCCACATCAAACCAATCAATTCAAACATGCTACTCGTTCTACATTGCCTGCCACTCAGCATTACTACGGTAAGGAAAGGAACAGTGTAGTGATGACGACAAATTATCCACCATTTAAAGTATCTCTGCTTAATCAATGCATGTACGATTCATTTGAAAAAAGAAATGAAATAATAGAGTTGAACTGGCAATACTATTCTCTACTGCCACGGCGGCGCCACATGCGTGTGGCGGTTACTGAATGTTTTTACTCGGGGAGCCGGTTGTTAAACTCACACACATACATATATATATAATTATAATATGCCATTGTCCACCTCTAGGAACAAGCGTATGCTAAACACTCGCTTAAATTTCATGGGAATTGTTGCTTATTTGTCCTTTTTTGCTGGAGAATGCTTTATTGACTGCGATAAATTGTGATGTTGTCAGGACTAGAACACCAATCTTCAGGTCATGAAGTATACGCAAGTACATTACATCATTGCTTAGCGGGTACAATCATAAGTTTAGGGAATACACAATGTATTCCATTCCCAAGAACTACTTTGGCTTGCAGGCCAGTCAGTGTAATCTGTCAGTGTGTGTGTGGTCCTTATGTGAATTTGGATGTCAGACCAGGGAAGAATGCTGTTATTGGCACAAACTGTGCCCTTCGACATATAAATTGCACATGTTTACCAATAGATCTAATATCAATAAACCCAAATATTGCTTTCGTCAACACCATTTACATGAGTCTCTTATATACTAACCATTCATGCATTGTCTGATTAGTGGCTGGTGACAGGCTGATTGAAACACATTGCTTTCGTCAATACCACTTACATGAGTCTGTTATATACTAACCATTCATGCATTGTCTGAGTAGTGGCTGGTGACAGGCTGATTGAAACACAATACCACTTACATGAGTCTGCTATATACTAGCCATTCATGCATTGTCTGATTAGTGGCTGGTGACAGGCTGATTGAAACACAATACCACTTACATGAGTCTGCTATATGCTAACCATTCATGCATTGTCTGATTAGTGGCTGGTGACAGGCTGATTGAAACACAATACCACTTACATGAGTCTGTTATATACTAACCATTCATGCATTGTCTGATTAGTGGCTGGTGACAGGCTGATTGAAACACAATACCACTTACATGAGTCTGTTATATACGAACCATTCATGCATTGTCTGATTAGTGGCTGGCGACAGGCTGATTGAAACACAATACCACTTACATGAGTCTGTTATATACTAACCATTCATGCATTGTCTGATTAGTGGCTGGCGACAGGCTGATTGAAACACAATACCACTTACATGAGTCTGTTATATACTAACCATTCATGCATTGTCTGATTAGTGGCTGGTGACAGGCTGATTGAAACACAATACCACTTACATGAGTCTGTTATATACTAACCATTCATGCATTGTCTGATTAGTGGCTGGCGACAGGCTGATTGAAACACAATACCACTTACATGAGTCTGTTATATACTAACCATTCATGCATTGTCTGATTAGTGGCTGGCGACAGGCTGATTGAAACACAATACCACTTACATGAGTCTGCTATATACTAACCATTCATGCATTGTCTGATTAGTGGCTGGCGACAGGCTGATTGAAACACAATACCACTTACATGAGTCTGTTATATACTAACCATTCATGCATTGTCTGATTAGTGGCTGGTGACAGGCTGATTGAAACACAATACCACTTACATGAGTCTGCTATATACTAACCATTAGTCTGTTATATACTAACCATTCATGCATTGTCTGATTAGTGGCTGGTGACAGGCTGATTGAAACACATTTATTTATTGCAGTAGGCGACAGTTTCGGCTATGTGCTGGTTGGTGTATGGGTTGAAACTGACAGTGGGGAGTGGTGGAGTGTGATTGGTTCGGGGTGGTTATTGGATGAGCAGGTCGTGCCAGGGTAAGCTGAGGTCATCGGGTGGTGGTGTTCGGCTGTGGTCACTGGGTGAGTGCCATGATCTCTTTCAAGCCGTTTTTTTACTGCTGAAACTCCTTTAATACACACATTTAATGTAAACACTTTGATACATACAACTATTTCTTTATTTTAAAGTGATCACGGGTTATTACTCATAGGCGTATATAAAGGACCATTCATTAATTGCCTTGGCTTTGCCTGTCCGTCCTGATATGACCTTGGATGTTGCCAGGACGTAAAACTCCACCAACCAACCAACCCTGGCATTGCGGCGTTGCTGCATCTCGGCACATCCTGAATGTCAACAGCGTTTGTGGGAGTTTGTGGAGAGGAGTATTTCTGTGCATATCCTGCACGTGCATCAAGTGCCTGAGTTAGTGGCTGGTTGGCCAAGAAGGACCTGACTAAAAGGAGACAATTACCGCTGACTGGGCAGTAATAGATAGTAAGAAGCAGTAAACATTAAGTAGCAGTATCAGATGCAATCAACAACAGGCAGTCTGGGTCAGAGCAGCGGGCGACAACCAGAAACATCATGCTTACAAGTTCCCGTTCTTCCCACGAAGCCGTGAGCCGAGTGCGCAGCTGACAGACAGGGTAAATATCACAACAGAGTTAAGGGACATTATTTTGTTAGCAACTAGTTCCAAGATAAAACAAATTTAAAAAAAGAAAATCCTGGTCAGGGCGCCCTCCGTGTGAACCTGAAAGGAGGATTTGAACTTAGAACTGATCCCGATTCCCGATGTATGTCAATAAATTCAGATTGTCGCATAACATGAGGCGGTCTTTAACACGAATATTGTAAACTGACCGAGCACCTACATGGGTGTTTTCATTAAATGTCCGACGTTATATTCCAATATAGCATGACCGCCATATGCACCATTATTGATATTACTTCACTTATTCCATAAATGCGTATTTACCATTTAATTCTAGCATGTGGAAATAGGCTGGCATTTGCTGGGACAAGTAACTGACGCACCACCAACCCGTCAATGTTATTGTTGTGGCTTCAAATGCACGCTTCGCCTGTAGGTAAGACACTATGCTTAAGAAGGGGTCATACTTGTGAGATTGTCATCGGAAATGCAACATTGCATGGTGTAGTTGCTGAATGAGGCCATCGTCCACCTGTCACTAAGGTGACTCAAAGGGAGAAGAAGCACGACTTTCAGTGAAGGAACACCGCATTTACTGCGGAATCCCTTCAAACCAGACAACATTTTGGTGAATGCGGACGACAATCTGAAAGGCTGTGTTCTCTCGCACGGGTGAGCTGCACATATACAATATATATATATATGTAGATATATATTTACAACACCCCAGTCTGTAATAACATGTCTAATAAACACGCGCTGGACGAATAGGACAGAGAGCTTTACGAGCGGATTGGGAGTGTATGGCCCTGCGCATGCGCCATACATTTATCTGTGTCGCATGCTCTACACAATAGTCGTCTGCAATCAATGGACAGGACCATTTGTAATTTATCCGCTGTGGAATAGCTACGCGTTGTCTCAAAGTAAAACAGACGATCTCTAAAGACCATAAATGAAGCTATAGCTCTAATGCGAAACGAGATACTTAATGAGGACATCTTGAGTGAATGTGATCTGCTTTATGTGTCGAGTTTTGGAGCTGTGTTTTGGGACGAATGTCTATTGGTGACTCACCGAACTGGTGTGACCGGTTCAAATTTGGTGCCATGATTTACACTGAGTTTACAATTAGGGGCACTTTTATTCGCTCGAAAATGGTGAAGTGAATATGATTTAGATCGCGGTAAATAAGCAGGCGTTGCTCAGGCGCTTTTATTGCTGGGGACAAAGCTAACATACCAAAGCACGCATCCAATCCCGGACTCCAGCCAATCACAACCGGCCTACTTACTCTCTGATTGGCGAACTCCAGCAGCCAATCACAACACATCTCTCCCTGCTGCTCCTCCTCACACACCAGTGCTCAATAACAACCATCCTGTCACTGACCACTGCCACTCCAGCAGTTCATCTCCACCCCAAGACTAACGAGATGCACAGCAACTTTTCAAAGAGAGGCCGGGGGTAGCCAGCCACAAACGTACAACCCACAGAGAGAGCATTATCAACTCGCCCTAAGGCCTCGGTCCCACTATGGGGTGTGACCACCTGCGACCACTTTGTGACCACTTTGCGACCACTTTGTGACGACATTGCGACCAAAAGCCGGCGACCTCCTTGCGAGCAAAGCAAAAAAAGGCAGGACAAACAATTGTCGGTGACTAGTCGACGATTGGTTGGTGACCAGTCAGCAACCAGTCTCAAGTGCTAAAAATGGTTGGCGACTTATTTGCGACTGTTTAGGTCACAAGTAGGCTCTTTGTGCTGCATCTGCAACCTCCTTCCGACCAAATTGGTCACCCAGAGGTCGCCAACCAGTTGCTAACCAATCGCAGACTGGTCACGAACGTTTTTGATGGTAGCACAGTGGTTACAAGGGATCGCAAGCCTAGTGTGACTGGGGTATGACTATGGGCAGCTAGGTGATAACCTGGATACGCGGAGCAGCAAACCACCGTCCCCGGTGTAAAGATTTCAAATTGCCCCCATATTCAAGTTCCCCCCCGGGAACTTGAAAACGTTTTCAAATTCCTCCCAGGTGAATTTGAAAACGTTTTCAAATTCCCTCCCTCATTTTAACTTTCCCTCCCCCCCCCCATTTTGGGGAAATTTTCTTTATTTTTGTAATTTTTTGTTATTTTTGATTATTTTTCATGATAAATATTATAATATACAGAGAATAGCATAATGGAAATTATTACTAGTACAACAAAACATATTTAACCACAAATGAGACAAAAAGTCTCTAAGATGGTTAAGAAAAAAATATTATAGGTCTGAAATTTAAAACGTTTTTTTAACGTTTTTTAAACAATTAAAAATTCCCAGAGGGGGGAATTTGAAAATAGGGGGAGGAATCTGAAAACTGTTTTTAAGTTCCCCCCCAGGAATCTGAAAACCTTTTTAATTTCCCTGGAGGGAAGTTAAAAACGTTTTCAGATTCCCGGGGGGGAACTTGGGAAGGGGGGAAGTTGAAATCGTTACACCGGGACTCCTCGCCCGGGGAGGCCCGCCCCACGAGGCGGTCCCCTACCACCCGGCGAGCACTTCCAACACACACGCCTCCCACCCAACACAACTACCTACACAATATATGCTGCATTATACACTCAAAACAAGAACCAATGTCCCTTAATTAAATCATCTTTCAAAGGAGTGGTGTTCCTTATTAACTACCTGGCAGAAGTGGGAGACCTATCCAGGAACACTGCGATGAGTGACGACGTTGTTCCCTCACTAAGCTACCTGGTGGTTCTTGTGTCCGTGTGGACTGCCGGCTGGTATCACCAGAACACGCACTGCCTTTGTCACGCTGCTGTATTGCACGTCACGTGATCATCTAGCTTAAAAGGACCCGTGCTCACTGAAGGAAAGGGCGCAGCTTCGGGTTGAATTCAGGTCAACAGAAGCAGGTCAAACAAATCACGCAATAGACGTTTTTCTCGCAGAGCATCCACAGTGATCTTCAGCCTACAATACTAGTGCTTGGCATTGCCATCAGAATGCTGGTTAGTATTGGACATCATCTAGAAATCATTGCCCACCACAGAACATGGTGCACAAGGAACTGCAACGTACAACCTTAGTTCTTCCACTGCCACCAGAGGGCGGGTTGGTGGTGAGAATAACACCTTTTCCACAGATCACGTTGTGCAATGGTCTAGTAGCTACGACATTAGTTCCTCCACTGCCTTCAGGGGAAGCGTTAATAATAATAGTGGAACTAATCTATAACTCCTTTTCCACAGACTACGCTGCACCGTGATATGCTATCTAGGAAATGAGCCGGCAGAGGGCGGGTTGGTGGTAGAAATAATCTGTACCTACTGATTCATAAACATAACATAGGTAAAGGGCATAACCTACATAGAACTGTCCCAAATATGATTCATACATTATACGAAATGCCACTGGCTTACCGTGTTGTTAAATATCGGGTCACCTATTCCTTCCATGATAATGTGCTGTATTGTCATGATCAAGATCACCAATACCCCAGCCACATACACGTTACTGGACGTAGTTGAACGCAGGTGAACGTAGTGGAGGCTAACCAGAGTCAAACATGCTGTAAGTACATTAAACTATGTTGAAATACGTTAAGGTACAGCAGGTTTTGTACAGATACATATGTTAAGGTGCGGATAAATAGGTTATGGTATGGATAAATACGTGACAGTACAGATAAATACGTTACAGTACGGATAAATACGTTATGGTACGGATGCTGGTACATTTAACTAGCCTCCACTACGTTCACCTACATCAACTAAAGGTTATGTGACCAGGGCTTTGTCCAAGTACACTAGAATATGCTAGAGCACACTAGAGTATGCTAGAATACGCTAGAGTAAGCTAGAGTATGCTAGAGTATGCTAGAGTATGCTAGACTATGCTAGAGTATGCTAGAGTATGCTAGAATACGCTAGAGTATGTTAGCATCATGGATGCAAATTCAGCCTCTAACATAGCGCTCTTTTGAACATGTCCAAACATTAAATCAGACATCACGTCTCATCCACGTTATTACCAAGTTAACATCACAGTTAAGCTAGAACAGTCTGTTCAACATCTACACCACAGAGAGCCAACAAACACTATCGTCTCAGTTTGGGAAAGAGTTTAGTCCTTGAATTCCCTCACGTTACCAAATTTCCAGCCATGATTGTCGAATATTGTGTCCTCCTTCGTGTCTCTGACTGTCGCATAAGCATATTCAGTGCTATAGGGAGTGACCCAACCAGCCACGGTTGCGATCCAACCAGCCACGGTTGAACTCGTTTGAGCCCATTTGAACTTGTTTCCGGTACAAAGGCTAGGGGACCAGGTTGGAAACTGAGCGATAATAGCTGAAAACTCCTGTGCCTCTGCCTCAGCAAATGAATGCCAGGGGACCAGGCTAGACCTCCACAGACTAGAGGTCTGGTCAAATATTATTTGACTAGTTTATTGTTCAGACATTATCACATATTTATGTATCTTTTGCACAGATTAATTTGTTTGAAGTATATTTGAAATGTATCTACATTGATTTCTGTTTAAATCACACAATATCAGGACTTAAAGGATTGGAAACTATTCCTGCAAGGGTATGCTCAATATGACCCAGTGGTCAGCCGTTTTTGCTCCTTTCCTCGCTGTGGACCCTTCTCGACTGTCATCTGCGTTCACCGGATGTGAGTGCATATTGGACTGGTCCGCAGTTAATGGTGTAATATCACTATCAACCCACTTACCAACAATACCAGCGACAGCACCCAGCTACAAATTTATCACAAATACAACCACACTGGACTTTTCAACGGAAAGAGTCATTTATATCTGGACATGAAGTCTAGTAATGTATTCTCTCAGCGCAAATATCTTTGCCCATGTCCTCAATGTTATTTACTAAATTTGGAACATTTTCACCGAATTTGACCCATTTTAAATATTGATCTGCATACTAAAACAGTTCCATTCAAGCTTTCATCCATCCAATCCACACTTAGAGATCACTTCCGGTGGCTCAGCCAATCAGGGCGCCAGATCTGTGGTTCTCTGGAGAAACTCTCACACCCCACGCGATTTAGTCACGTGACTGGTTATGGGGCTGTCCCATTATGATGCATCACGCCAATGTACGTCGATGTATGTGAGATACGGCATCGTGCATCAAGGGGTCGGCAAAGTTTTGTGCATGCACAAAATTTGCGACGTACAACAACATTCGACAATGTGTGGATTTTATGTCGGATGTACATTATGTATACATTAGGCGTACTTCGATGTCCATCAGACATACGTTAGACAAATGTTGTTCACGACGTTGCACTAGGCTGACCTACATTAAAGGCAGTGGGAAGGTACAGTCTGCATACTGACAATGTATGGATACCGTACGTCTAATGTGTGTTTTGCGTTTCTCCAACATGTCTTCATGTATGCAATGTATGAGGCATACTTCTGGTGATCGAATAACGTTCACCGGTCTTCTGCAAAAATACTGTGAGCGTAATTTGAGCGTTTTTCACCGGGAGGCACGTTAGCCAAACATTAGTCATACGTTGGCCATACACTATGTATACAGAATATAATGGTCCAACTTTGCCCCCTGCGCCAAAATGTTTGACGCTTCTCCACATAAAAAAGTAATTTTATGCATTGGCCGCGTGCCCACGAGATGCGTTGTAATGTGACAGGGCCTTTAAGATGTTGTCCGGTAAGAAGTGTGTTGCCCGATTAGCGTGTGTCGTGACGGGGCCGGGAAGAAGGTGGCGAGTTACCGGGTTACTTTTAGAACATTTTGAATTCAGTTGGAATCCACTAACATATGTACATAATCAGATTACAACTATATCTCCGTCCTTACAACTAAGATAACAAATCACTCAGCTCCTTGTTACAACTGGACGTATTAGGGCCTACTATTAAGAAACGTCATCATAACAACCGAGCCACGCCGATGAGCTAAATACTAAAACTATTGCCCACATTAACTGCTGAATCTTGCTCCTCTTCCCAGTCTACCCACACTCTCAATTAACTGCCTCAAATTTCCCACAAAATCACCATAATACTGAGTTCTAAAGCCAATAAAGACCTATTGATACATAATCAAAGTCGCACTAACCCAACACGCACTGCAGGATAGAAGTTATATTAATGGTATTTAGCATTTTAGTGTGCAAACGAATATTATTTTGGATGTTTTCACTTCAAATATTCATAAATGTAACCCTTTAATAGAAAGGTGACATCAAACTAAAGGTTATAATTAAGCAAGTGACATGCTAGAAAAAAAGTACAATAATAACGACACATAGGTAAGGTCAAACAAAGAATGGACACAACACACGCAAACATAAGAAACGACACATGAAGCTAACCGAGTATGCATTTTGTTTGTTTTTATAAATGCTGTGTTTAAGTTGTCTTACATGTCATAGATGTTATCAAATAAATATACCAGACGGGATGACCGAATGAGTTAGAGCGTCCGTCTCCCGTGTTGGTACACCATGGGATCGTGGGTTCGAACCCTGTTCGAGTCAAACCAATGACTTAGAGATTGATACTTGTCGCTTCCTAGCTAGGCATTATTAGGATAGGGCAAGGACTCATTGGCTCAGTGTCAGGATAATGTGACGGAGTGGGATATCAGGTCACGGTGCTGGCGAATTGGTCTCCCAATGGGGAAGCACTATAAAGTCGCCATGAGTGCGCACTTTCACAAGTCTGTACCCGTCCTGATGACCTTAGATGTTGCTAGGACGTGAAACAACAACACATAAACAAACAGAACAATCTAATAAATGTTGACTCAATACTTATATACAATTTACGGTACGGCATGTCTAGTGTGACTGATGGGAGGTACACATATCGACTCAGGTGAAATGCTACATACAGAGGTAGTTGAGGGTAGGTACGGGGGTTACATCAGTGAGCATAAATACAGTAATGGGTAAGATGAGCATGGCGGAATGGCAGGAATTTGGCAGGAATTTGGCAGGAATTTGGGTTTGAATGCCCTACTAGTGTGGCTGAGGTGACGTGCACTTATATCCTAAGTTGAAATGCTACATACAGAGCTAGATGAGGGTAGGTAGGGAGATTACATCAGGGAGCATATGGTCATTAATAGGTAGGATGAGCATGCCGGAATGGCAGGAATTTGGGTTCGAATTGCGCCCTAGACATGATGTTCCAATGCACTTGTAATACATGGAGATATGAAGCGAGTGAACCGACATATCGGAAGGGGTGGCCAAATCAATGCAACGCAGGGTGTGGGTTCGATCCCGCGCCGAGTCAAACCAATGAGATTTAGCACTGATTGTTCTCGCAACCTCTCAGCATATAAACAAGGCCTGGTTTGCATGGTGTCCGAGTATAATGACTGAGTTGGATATCGGGTCATGCCATAGGCGGCACGATATCCCAATTGGGCAGCGCCGATACGTTGCTACTAAAAACAGTGTACACTTTATAGTAGCAACGGTCGGCACTTCCCAATTGGAAGTGGGTTGTTTAGGTAAAACAAACTAAAGTTCATTATTTATAATATTAATCTTCACATTGGTTATAAAAATCGATTTTGCATCGATTTACGGTACCTCAGCCACACTAGGGCGACATTCAAACCCAAATTCCTGCCATTCCGGCATGCTCATCCTACCCATTACTGTACCTGTGCTCCCTGATGTAGCCCCCTACCTACCCTTACCTACCTCTGTATGTAGCATTTCACCTGAGTAGATATATGTACCTCCCATCAGTCACACTAGACATGCCATACTGTAAATCGATGTGTAACCAACGTGAAGATTAATATCATAAATAATGAATTTTAGTTTTTTGTCTACCTTAACAACCCATTTGCACGAATGCATGCTAACTCCTGTTATGGGAATGCAGGTACTGCCCCCGGTGGGATAACGACGGCGGGTAGTTTTAAATAATGGTGCCAGGAAGACAGGCCATGATCGGTCACGAAGTTCTGTTTTTACCGTCATTAAAATACTCCAATCAAATGACACATTTGCACGACCATACCACGCCCGAATATATTGAATACCCATAACCGTGTAAAACGTTGACTAATCCATCACTACATCACCGCGTGAACCTTCCACTTATGTCAGTCAGCATGAACTGGCAAAGATGTGTCAGCGTGTGTGTGGGGGGGGGGGGGGGGGTAGCATTAACACTTTACCGCCTTACTTTATTTGAAAACTAATAATTTCTAGGCATTGATAACATAGATGTGTATAAGCAATAGCTGTGTAGGATATCGTTACATACACACACATATATATAACAAAGCAACAAACATTATATATGCACAGTAACACCTCTCTAAATCGACTGACCATGATACCAACTTTGAATGGTCGATTTAGAGAGGTGGTGGGTTTAGGAAGGTTTTTTTATATCCTTACAACACTGCACAATGGTATTGTATGGGCGATCGTTTGGGACCATAAATAAACCGATCGATATAGGGGAGTGGTCGATTTGTGGAGGTGGTCGGTGAGAGAGAGTTAGAGAGGGTTTAGTGTATATATAATGCATACCAGTATAATTAAATTAATATTCATCCTGAAAGGGGGACGTAAGGGGGCCCACCCGGTTACAAACACCACGACCCGAAGGGGGTGGGGGTACTCCACGGATGCATTAGGTCGGGAGGATGTTAGAACATTTATTTACCGACGACCATTTATACTTGAATAATGCGTTATGCATCACGTCTATATATATATATGGAAATACCCGACGGAATGCCGAATGATTTGAGCTTCCGTCTCCCGTTTTGGTAGATCGTGACTTCGAATCCATGCCGTCAATCGAATGACTTAACAATTGATAGTTGTCGCTACCTAGGCTGGCGCTAATCAAGACGACCTGCTAGAAAGGTCTACTTTCAGCTTCCACGAGTATATCATCCTATACTAGTTATATAGCATGTTTCACAGACCCATTTCTTAAAAGACACCCAACACTGGAACTTAACCCCAAACAGCAACGACGGTGATGGCCTACCTAGTACCACGACTTAGACACTGGTACACTTATTGAACAACACTAAGTGAAATTAATGGGGCCTTCTACTGATGTGCTCTGTTGTATCAGAATTTCAATATACATACCAACATTAATATCGCATGTTTTCACTTCAAATACATCCAAATAATCATTTAGAACAAAATTGACTTCAAACTAAGGTACGGTTCATTGTAACGATCAACATAAAGTTGTCTTTCTCTCAATGTCAGAAACTCAAAACTGGCCGACTATCCAACTTTAATAAAACCATCAATATGGACGAATATGGAAAGCTACGCTATTTATAATCGCATAACACATTATCTTTCTGGTTACATAAGTCAAGATAAAAGAACTTGAAATCAATATTACAAGAACCTGATTGTTCTACACCATCACAATCAATTGGCTGATTTGGTCAGTGAATTGCTGGGTAACCGGGAACGCCGCTGCTATCTCTGCCTCTGTCGACACCTGGTGGCAGAGAGCGACACTGTGGGTGTGAACGGATTGGGTGTGGAAGGCGTATGTCTTCATACATCGTCACCGCCTTGTTCAGAGAGGAGTGTGTTGCGCCGGATGTCGAGGCCTGGGGTATCCGATGGTTGGGGGGGCGGGGGGGGGGTGAAGGGAGGCGAGGAGCTAGGAGAGATGTGTGGTGGTGGTGTGTGCGGGTTGTAGTTGTGGTGAGTGGGTGGTGGTGGGTGGTGGTGTGTGCGGGTTGTAGTTGTGGTGAGTGGGTGGTGGTGTGTGCGGGTTGTAGTTGTGGTGGTGGGTGGTGGTGTGTGCGGGTTGTAGTTGTGGTGAGTGGGTGGTGGTGTGTGCGAGTTGCAGTTGTGGTGAGTGGGTGGTGGGGTGTGCGGGTTGTAGTTGTGGTGAGTGGGTGGTGGTGTGTGCGGGTTGTAGTTGTGGTGGTGGGTGGTGGTGTGTGCTGGTTGTAGTTGTGGTGAGTGGGTGGTGGTGTGCGCGAGTTGTAGTTGTTGTGAGTGGGTGGTGGTGTGTGCGGGTTGTAGTTGTGGTGAGTGGGTGGTGGTGTGTGCGGGTTGTAGTTGTGGTGAGTGGGTGGTGGTGTGTGCAGGTTGTAGTTGTGGTGAGTGGGTGGTGGTGTGAGCGGGTTGTAGTTGTGGTGTGTGCGGGTTGTAGTTGTGGTGGTGGGTGGTGGTGTGTGCGGGTTGTAGTTGTGGTGAGTGGGTGGTGGTGTGTGCGGATTGTAGTTGTGGTGAGTGGGTGGTGGTGTGTGCGGGTTGTAGTTGTGGTGAGTGGGTGGTGGTGTGTGCGGGTTGTAGGTGTGGTGAGTGGGTGGTGGTGTGTGCGGGTTGTAGTTGTGGTGAGAGGGTGGTGGTGTGTGTGGGTTGTAGCTGTGGTGAGTGGGTGGTGGTGTGTGCGGGTTGTAGTTGTGGTGAGTGGGTGCATGGGGGTCTTGTGTAAGTCATTGATTGGTTTGACGTTGCCAGGGTTTGAACCCGTCGGTTCGAATCCCACGATCTACCGAATCGGGAGACAGGCGCTTAACTCATTCGGTCAGCGGGTTGTAGGTGTGGTGAGTGGGTGGTGGTGTGTGCGGGTTGTAGTTGTGGTGAGAGGGTGGTGGTGTGTGTGGGTTGTAGCTGTGGTGAGTGGGTGGTGGTGTGTGCGGGTTGTAGTTGTGGTGAGTGGGTGAGTGGGTGCGTGGGGGTCTTGTGTATGGGTAGGGGTGTTTGGATGATGCGAACGGGGTGTGGGGTAGGTGTGGGTGAGTGCATTTATGAGGTGTGACTGTAGATGGGTGTGTTTGGGGTGGGGTTATAGTGTGTGGTGTGGTGTGGTGGGGTGTGGGGTACGTGTGGGTGAGTGCATCTATGAGGTGTGACTGTAAATGGGTGTGTTTGGGGTGGGGTTAGTGTGTGGTGTGGGGTAGGTGTGGGTGAGTGCATCTATGAGGTGTGACTGTAGATGGGTGTGTTTGTGGTGGGGTAATAGTGTGTGGTGTGGTGTGGTGTGGGGTACGTGTGGGTGGGTGCATCTATGAGGTGTGACTGTAGATGGGTGTGTTTGGGGTGGGGTTAGTGTGTGGTGTGGTGTGGTGTGCGGTACGTGTGGGTGAGTGCATCTATGAGGTGTGACTGTAGATGGGTGTGTTTGTGGTGGGGTAATAGTGTGTGGTGTGGTGTGGTGTGGGGTACGTGTGGGTGGGTGCATCTATGAGGTGTGACTGTAGATGGGTGTGTTTGGGGTGGGGTTAGTGTGTGGTGTGGTGTGGTGTGCGGTACGTGTGGGTGAGTGCATCTATGAGGTGTGACTGTAGATGGGTGTCTTTGGGTTGGGGTGGGGTAGGTGTGTGGGGGTTATAATGTGTGGAGAGGTGTGGGGTAGTGGATGTGTGTGGGGTGCATGCAGTGTGTGGATAGTGTGGGGGTATGGCGGCGTGAGGTTGTAGATAGGGTGTAGAAGTATAGGCAGTGTGTAGGAGTTGATGGGTGGGTGAGGCTGTGGAGGTGTGTAGTTGTTGGATGTGTGGCAATGTGAGGTTGTAGATAGGGTGTAGATGTATAGGCAGTGTGTGGGAGTTGGTGGATGGGTGAGGCTGTGGAGGTGTGCAGTTGTTGGATGTGTGGCACTGTGAGGTTGTAGATAGGGTGTAGATGTATAGGCAGTGTGTGGGAGTTGATGGGTGGGTGAGGCTGTGGGGGTGTGCAGTTGTTGGCTATGTGGCACTGTGAGGTTGGAGATAGGGTGTATATGTATAGGCAGTGTGTGGGAGTTGGTGGATGGGTGAGGCTGTGGGGGTGTGCAGTTATTGGCTATGTGGCACTGTGAGGTTGTAGATAGGGTGTAGAAGTATAGGCAGTGTATGGGAGTTGGTGGATGGGTGAGGCTGTGGGGGTGTGCAGTTATTGGCTATGTGGCACTCTGAGGTTGTAGATAGGGTGTAGATGTATAGGAAGTGTGTGGGAGTTGGTGGATGGGTGAGGCTGTGGGTGTGTGCAGTTATTGGCTATGTGGCACTGTGAGGTTGTAGATAGGGTGTAGAAGTATAGGCAGTGTGTGGGAGTTGATGGGTGGGTGAGGCTGTGGAGGTGTGCAGTTGTTGGTTGTCTGGCACTGTGAGGTTGTAGATAGGGTTTAGAGGTATAGGCAGTGTGTGGGACTTGGTTGTTGGGTGAGGCTGTGGGGGTGTGCAGTTGTTGGTTGTGTGTCACTGTGAGGTTGTAGATAGGGTGTGTATGTATAGGCGGTGTGTGGGAGTTGATGGGTGGGTGAGGCTGTGGAGGTGTGCAGTTGTTGGTTGTGTGGCACTGTGAGGTTGTAGATAGGGTGTAGATGTATAGGCAGTGTGTGGGAGTTGGTTGTTGGGTGAGGCTGTGGGGGTGTGCAGTTGTTGGTTGTGTGGCACTGTGAGGTTGTAGATAGGGTGTGTGTGTATAGGCGGTGTGTGGGAGTTGATGGGTGGGTGAGGCTGTGGAGGTGTGCAGTTGTTGGTTGTGTGGCACTGTGAGGTTGTAGATAGGGTGTAGATGTATAGGCGGTGTGTAGGAGTTGATGGGTGGGTGAGGCTGTGGGGATGTGCAGTTGTTGAGTGTGTGGCACTGTGAGGTTGTAGATAGGGTGTAGAAGTATAGGCAGTGTGTGGGAGTTGATGGGTGGGTGAGGCTGTGGAGGTGTGCAGTTGTTGGTTGTGTGGCACTGTGAGGTTGTAGATAGGGTGTAGATGTATAGGCAGTGTGTAGGAGTTGATGGGTGGGTGAGGCTGTGGGGGTGTGCAGTTGTTGAGTGTGTGGCACTGTGAGGTTGTAGATAGGGTGTAGAAGTATAGGCAGTGTGTGGGAGTTGATGGGTGGGTGAGGCTGTGGGGGTGTGCAGTTGTTGGTTGTGTGGCACTGTGAGGTTGTAGATAGGGTGTAGACGTATAGGCGGTGTGTGGGAGTTGGTGGACGGGTGAGGCTGTGGAGGTGTGCAGTTGTTGGATGTGTGGCACTGTGAGGTTGTAGATAGGGTGTAGATGTATAGGCAGTGTGTGGGAGTTGATGGGTGGGTGAGGCTGTGGAGGTGTGCAGCTGTTGGATGTGTGGCACTGTGAGGTTGGGGTGGGTGCCGATTTGTCAGCATGCATTTAAGCCACCTAGCACTCCGCTGGTTCCAGAATGGAGCTAAATCAAGTGACCTGTGCGTGGAGCTGTCTGAGCGCTCTGCAGCCACCGCGCCACCTGTAGGTGTTAGGCTTAATAGAAGGACATGGAACCTCGCACTTGCATATCTACATGAAATGCCACATACACGGATAGGCATAAGCAGCTTGACTGCATCAGCGAGCCTAAATTATGTAATAGTCAGAATGCTCTCTCGGGAGGGCAGCAATATGGGGTTCGAGTCCTACGCGCAGATCACCCCACCCATAACATTTGCATTGGATCCTGCTAGGCTGTCATATGCCGCATTCCTTAGGCACACATCCTAAGAAGGCCCTGAGGCCTGATCCATGGCATCTCCTCGGAGGATTGAAATATGAGCAGGTGTAGGGGTAGAGGGTGTGGGGGGACGGTGGGGAGAGGGGGCGGTAGATGACAGTGGTCGGCAGAGGGCGCGACGAGCGTCCGTCCAGTGGTGGTGTTGGGGGGCCGAGTGTAGCGGACAGATGGGACTTTGGCGACTACATTAGAAAAGTGTGGGGGTGGGGGGTAGAATATATGCCCCACGTGACATAAGACAGGAGAAGGGGCGGTAGTTTATGGCGGGGGGACCGCCCACGTCTGTTCGCTGCACATCCCGCAATCTCCTGTTGCTGCTCAGGCTACCACATGGTCTGCGCATGACTGATGTTGAACAGGTGGAGCCACTGCAGTTCCAGCACTAAGCCTACAGGATGCCTTCCCTGCCTCGCCATCGATGATCAATTGCTGCCCTCTCCACGCAGGTACGGGCTGTAATGAGTACTTTTCACCCATTGCTCATCTCAGCCAACACTATATATATGCGGTTCATCTAAAATCAAACACTCCTGTTTCAGCTAAAAACCTATGCGTTCCTAGATTAGATATAATCAAGCATATAATATGTAGATTAGCAGTAATAAACAGCACAATCTGGTACAGGATAGTTCGGCTCCATCCTAATGTTAGCATATCAATTTATACAACAGATAATGCCCTGCTATAATGACTGCCCTTGCCTTCATAGACCAGCCTTTATACCTCAAACTGCCATTTCAAACTCTTAGAACAGTCAGTCATAAATTAGTAGATGAGACTGTCTCAAAAGGTGATAAGTAATATGGGACAACATTTTGTCCATTGTAACGATAAACATATTATCTGCTTATGCATTTGCTCAGGGTAAACTGATTTGCTTTTTTACATGGTCTTTCCCAACCCAATAGAATACATAACGATTTCTGTAACCGTTTCTGGGCTGTTTTGCGTCAATCATTACAACGGCAAAAAACAAATTAGTTATCACCTTTGAGACAGGCTCATATGTCTCTGTGCCTAGACCCAATTCATATGGTGAATGTGCCTTCTGCGTGCCAGATCCCAGTTTATCCAACAGGTTGCTTAAAGGTGTAAGAATGGCAGCACATGATGACATCTTTTCGTCTCCCCTCATATTTAATGGTATATACATGTATGCAGGTATTGCAGGTATAGCAATACCTCAGGGAGTTTGACGCCCCTGCCTTGCAGAGTTGTAAACCACTGCCTTGTGGTACAGGTCCTTGACAGAACCGAAGGCTAAGGGAGCAAACACTAAACAGAAAACCATGTCACTGTGGCAGCATTAAGGGCGGTTGATGTATGGAACTCCCAACATCTCCCGACCAGCCACTGCAGGGACAAATAGTTTTGTCTTGACATGTTCTTGCCGGTGTGAAACCTCTATTTGCTCCCCGAGAGAGTGCCGCTGGTAACTTGCAAAAGCCAGCAGCACTTCAACACTTTTGCAGGCAGCTATCATGAAATGCTAAATGTAGAGCGGCAGTCAAGTAATGAAAGCAGTCTTTGTTGCATCGCGACCGACAGCATGATGATGATGATGATACATGTACGTTCCCTTCACCAATTTTAACCATATTATATACATATATATATGTGTTTCATATGATGGTCTTATTCCAACATGTCTTAGAATAGAATGTTATTATTACATTGAGGGCTGATGTGTTTGTAATTTACCAATGCATTGCCAATCATTGACATCCTGAGGCCTGAGGAGATGTTTGTTTGTTGTTGTTTTAAGTCCTAGCAACATCTAAGGTCATATCAGGACGTGTACCGACTTGTGACAGCGTGCACTCATGGCGACTTTATAGTGCTGCCCCATTGGGAGACCAGGCCGCCAGCACCATGACCTGATATCCCACTCAGTCACATTATCCTGACACTGAGCCAACTATTCTTTGCCCTATCCTAATAATCCTGAGTGCCTGGCTAGGAAGCGACAAGCGACTGGCAATCTCCTGAACTCTGACCCATAGTGTCAGAAGGACCGACAGATGGCAGCACACTCGGCAACAGACCCCACACAGTGGATTCTTATATTAGTACCTCGATATGTAGGGCACTACTTCCACATGCGGCAAATAATCGTGGACGACCCAGGAATTGAAGCAAATCCATCGGCTTTTCAGAAGTGCAAACCCCGCAGATAGCTTAAATTAGCTCTGACGTCATCTTCCTGGAATAATGCAGGAACTCAGCATCATATCAACTTGATTGTATTGCGATATGTGCTTGATTAATACATGGATATGCAGTGGAGAGAAGAATGAAGAAATGGAGATAACAACTGGTTGCAAAGTCATCTGCAGTGCGCTAATGACCCTGGTGGGTAAGGCATTGATGATTCCTCAGAAGTGTTTCAAACCCAATAGAAAAATAACAATAATAATGAATTTGCATACTAGTTTGCAAATTATCATGCACTCATAATTCTTCCCCACACATGAGGAATATTGGTTTATGCCTACAGGCGTCCGGAACCAGAGTCTTCCGGTGAATTCACCCAGCTGCTAACTGTAAAATTATCGATTAATATACAAACATACAGAATTATAGAGTACATAAATAACTCCTCCAATGTTGTGGTATCAGTGAGATTGCGCTCCTAGATTTTCACGGATGAAAATATTGTCGACGCACTCTCTTTTAGTATCGCCGTTCGATCTGTTCGAAGGAAAATAGCCTCCCGCTAAGGCAGACCTATCCAAATGCCTTATCACTCTCCGGGCGGGGTCGATCACTCAGTCTCCAGACACACGAGGTTGGCTAGAACTGATATCACGCACACCCTTGGAGTATGACGTGTCACATGATCAATATATCCCATGGGTCGCCATTATATATGGACATGAGTCCGAAGGATGTTCCTGATTACCACAGGATTGAGCCATCCAAAGACAAATGAGAAATTATATTCTAATAAATATATTAGATTGAATATCATAATCTACTTTATTTTAGTTTAATAGTAACTTTTATTTTGAGAGGTACCCTTGAAGATAGCCGAAGTGCATACCTACTAATTTAATTTTACTGTGACCATGTGATTCTGGTAGGTCATGTGATTCATATTGACCTCGGTTGAGCTTAATCAATGACTTAAACAATGATCCTGGTACCTACCTATCCTTATATCCAGTATTACTAGGATATGGTATGGAGCAGTGGAATGAGGAAGACAAATCGGGTGTGAATGAAAATTCATCCGCTTAATCAACAAATAAACAACAACAACCCAAAAGTAGAAGATGGATTTGTCTACCTGTTCTCGAGGGTAGCTGTGTAGCACAGGTGAACCAAACTGCAATAAACACTTGCGAAATGACCATCTATGTTGTCTATGTATGATCAAATCAATCAATCAATAGTTCCGTCCTCTAGTCGAGGGTTGGATGCAATGGTTCTCCACTTGTCCCGATCGTGTGCTGTTCTGATAGACTGTGAATAATTCAAGCGAAATATTTGTAAACCATGATGTTCTTGGTCTCCCTCTCCCTCTGCTGCCATTCACCTTCCCTTCCAACAATGTACGGTATATTGAATTCTGACGAATGATGTGGCCAAAATAAATAAGTTTCTTTGTCTGTATAGTGGCAAACAAGCATTTCTTATTTTTAATTTTTCTGAGAACTTCTTTGTTGGTAATCTTCTTTGTCCATGATATTTTCAACATCCTTCGATAAGTCCACAGTATGATCAAAACAAATCTAAATAAGTAATTTGGTTCTGATATTATGAAGGTGCTTCTATTTGCGGGTTTATTTCCCCTCCAATTTGGGTATTAGATTCACATAGGGTGTAGATGTATAGGCAGTGTGTGGGAGTTGATGGGTGGGTGAGGCTGTGGAGGTGTGCAGCTGTTGGATGTGTGGCACTGTGAGGTTGGGGTGGGTGCCGATTTGTCAGCATGCATTTAAGCCACCTAGCACTCCGCTGGTTTCAGAATGGAGCTAAATCAAGTGACCTATGCGTGGAGCTGTCTGAGCGCTCTGCAGCCACCGCGCCACCTGTAGGTGTTAGGCTTAATAGAAGGACATGGAACCTCGCACTTGCATATCTACATGAAATGCCACATACACGGATAGGCATAAGCAGCTTGACTGCATCAGCGAGCCTAAATTATGTAATAGTCAGAATGCTCTCTCGGGAGGGCAGCAATATGGGGTTCGAGTCCTACGCGCAGATCACCCCACCCATAACATTTGCATTGGATCCTGCTAGGCTGTCATATGCCGTGTTCCTTAGGCACACATCCTAAGAAGGCCCTGAGGCCTGATCCATGGCATCTCCTCGGAGGATTGAAATATGAGCAGGTGTAGGGGTAGAGGGTGTGGGGGGACGGTGGGGAGAGGGGGCGGTAGATGACAGTGGTCGGCAGAGGGCGCGACGAGCGTCCGTCCAGTGGTGGTGTTGGGGGGCCGAGTGTAGCGGACAGATGGGACTTTGGCGACTACATTAGAAAAGTGTGGGGGTGGGGGGTAGAATATATGCCCCAAGTGACATAAGACAGGAGAAGGGCCGGTAGTTTATGGCGGGGGGACCGCCCACGTCTGTTCGCTGCACATCCCGCAATCTCCTGTTGCTGCTCAGGCTACCACATGGTCTGCGCATGACTGATGTTGAACAGATGGAGCCACTGCAGTTCCAGCACTAAGCCTACAGGATGCCTTCCCTGCCTCGCCATCGATGATCAATTGCTGCCCTCTCCACGCAGGTACGGGCTGTAATGAGTACTTTTCACCCATTGCTCATCTCAGCCAACACTATATATATGCGGTTCATCTAAAATCAAACACTCCTGTTTCAGCTAAAAACCTATGCGTTCCTAGATTAGATATAATCAAGCATATAATATGTAGATTAGCAGTAATAAACAGCACAATCTGGTACAGGATAGTTCGGCTCCATCCTAATGTTAGCATATCAATTTATACAACAGATAATGCCCTGCTATAATGACTGCCCTTGCCTTCATAGACCAGCCTTTATACCTCAAACTGCCATTTCAAACTCTTAGAACAGTCAGTCATAAATTAGTAGATGAGACTGTCTCAAAAGGTGATAAGTAATATGGGACAACATTTTGTCCATTGTAACGATAAACATATTATCTGCTTATGCATTTGCTCAGGGTAAACTGATTTGCTTTTTTACATGGTCTTTCCCAACCCAATAGAATACATAACGATTTCTGTAACCGTTTCTGGGCTGTTTTGCGTCAATCATTACAACGGCAAAAAACAAATTAGTTATCACCTTTGAGACAGGCTCATATGTCTCTGTGCCTAGACCCAATTCATATGGTGAATGTGCCTTCTGCGTGCCAGATCCCAGTTTATCCAACAGGTTGCTTAAAGGTGTAAGAATGGCAGCACATGATGACATCTTTTCGTCTCCCCTCATATTTAATGGTATATACATGTATGCAGGTATTGCAGGTATAGCAATACCTCAGGGAGTTTGACGCCCCTGCCTTGCAGAGTTGTAAACCACTGCCTTGTGGTACAGGTCCTTGACAGAACCGAAGGCTAAGGGAGCAAACACTAAACAGAAAACCATGTCACTGTGGCAGCATTAAGGGCGGTTGATGTATGGAACTCCCAACATCTCCCGACCAGCCACTGCAGGGACAAATAGTTTTGTCTTGACATGTTCTTGCCGGTGTGAAACCTCTATTTGCTCCCCGAGAGAGTGCCGCTGGTAACTTGCAAAAGCCAGCAGCACTTCAACACTTTTGCAGGCAGCTATCATGAAATGCTAAATGTAGAGCGGCAGTCAAGTATTGAAAGCAGTCTTTGTTGCATCGCGACCGAGAGCATGATGATGATGATACATGTATGTTCCCTTCACCAATTTTAACCATATTATATACATATATATATGTGTTTCATATGATGGTCTTATTCCAACATGTCTTAGAATAGAATGTTATTATTACATTGAGGGCTGATGTGTTTGTAATTTACCAATGCATTGCCAATCATTGACATCCTGAGGCCTGAGGAGATGTTTGTTTGTTGTTGTTTTAAGTCCTAGCAACATCTAAGGTCATATCAGGACGTGTACCGACTTGTGACAGCGTGCACTCATGGCGACTTTATAGTGCTGCCCCATTGGGAGACCAGGCCGCCAGCACCATGACCTGATATCCCACTCAGTCACATTATCCTGACACTGAGCCAACTATTCTTTGCCCTATCCTAATAATCCTGAGTGCCTGGCTAGGAAGCGACAAGCGACTGGCAATCTCCTGAACTCTGACCCATAGTGTCAGAAGGACCGACAGATGGCAGCACACTCGGCAACAGACCCCACACAGTGGATTCTTATATTAGTACCTCGATATGTAGGGCACTACTTCCACATGCGGCAAATAATCGTGGACGACCCAGGAATTGAAGCAAATCCATCGGCTTTTCAGAAGTGCAAACCCCGCAGATAGCTTAAATTAGCTCTGACGTCATCTTCCTGGAATAATGCAGGAACTCAGCATCATATCAACTTGATTGTATTGCGATATGTGCTTGATTAATACATGGATATGCAGTGGAGAGAAGAATGAAGAAATGGAGATAACAACTGGTTGCAAAGTCATCTGCAGTGCGCTAATGACCCTGGTGGGTAAGGCATTGATGATTCCTCAGAAGTGTTTCAAACCCAATAGAAAAATAACAATAATAATGAATTTGCATACTAGTTTGCAAATTATCATGCACTCATAATTCTTCCCCACACATGAGGAATATTGGTTTATGCCTACAGGCGTCCGGAACCAGAGTCTTCCGGTGAATTCACCCAGCTGCTAACTGTAAAATTATCGATTAATATACAAACATACAGAATTATAGAGTACATAAATAACTCCTCCAATGTTGTGGTATCAGTGAGATTGCGCTCCTAGATTTTCACGGATGAAAATATTGTCGACGCACTCTCTTTTAGTATCGCCGTTCGATCTGTTCGAAGGAAAATAGCCTCCCGCTAAGGCAGACCTATCCAAATGCCTTATCACTCTCCGGGCGGGGTCGATCACTCAGTCTCCAGACACACGAGGTTGGCTAGAACTGATATCACGCACACCCTTGGAGTATGACGTGTCACATGATCAATATATCCCATGGGTCGCCATTATATATGGACATGAGTCCGAAGGATGTTCCTGATTACCACAGGATTGAGCCATCCAAAGACAAATGAGAAATTATATTCTAATAAATATATTAGATTGAATATCATAATCTACTTTATTTTAGTTTAATAGTAACTTTTATTTTGAGAGGTACCCTTGAAGATAGCCGAAGTGCATACCTACTAATTTAATTTTACTGTGACCATGTGATTCTGGTAGGTCATGTGATTCATATTGACCTCGGGTGAGGTTAATCAATGACTTAAACAATGATCCTGGTACCTACCTATCCTTATATCCAGTATTACTAGGATATGGTATGGAGCAGTGGAATGAGGAAGACAAATCGGGTGTGAATGAAAATTCATCCGCTTAATCAACAAATAAACAACAACAAACCAAAAGTAGAAGATGGATTTGTCTACCTGTTCTCGAGGGTAGCTGTGTAGCACAGGTGAACCAAACTGCAATAAACACTTGCGAAATGACCATCTATGTTGTCTATGTATGATCAAATCAATCAATCAATAGTTCCGTCCTCTAGTCGAGGGTTGGATGCAATGGTTCTCCACTTGTCCCGATCGTGTGCTGTTCTGATAGACTGTGAATAATTCAAGCGAAATATTTGTAAACCATGATGTTCTTGGTCTCCCTCTCCCTCTGCTGCCATTCACCTTCCCTTCCAACAATGTACGGTATATTGAATTCTGACGAATGATGTGGCCAAAATAAATAAGTTTCTTTGTCTGTATAGTGGCAAACAAGCATTTCTTATTTTTAATTTTTCTGAGAACTTCTTTGTTGGTAATCTTCTTTGTCCATGATATTTTCAACATCCTTCGATAAGTCCACAGTATGATCAAAACAAATCTAAATAAGTAATTTGGTTCTGATATTATGAAGGTGCTTCTATTTGCGGGTTTATTTCCCCTCCAATTTGGGTATTAGATTCATATTGGAATGTGAGGAATGTGGCGCGCCTGCTTGACAACACTGACACTCAGACGCAGCATCATTGTCGCATGTCCTCCCTGTACGACCCCCGGGGCGCACCCCCATCTCCACAAAACGGGAAATCCATTTGCACCATGACAACCGGGGTCCTCACTGTGGTCTGCCGAGGGTGTAGTGGTAGATGATCGCCGCGATTATAGTGTCGCAGCGTCCCCATCCTTATGTAGTAGGTAATGTGTTATGCGAATATGAACATCGCAGTTAGATTATTACATAGTGATGAAAGTGCTCCAGGCGAAAAATGGAGAAATAAATGGTCATGTGGGCGATAATCAGCCGAAAAGAATTACAGCAGATACATCTCTAAGTAAGTTCTGTAATGACTTAGATTGTCATATGAACATGTAATACTACATGCGTGGATGAAGTGTGACTTCTGGTATTTTGCTTCAATTCCCTGACTGTGTTAAAAGTATGGGAGATAGTTCATATCCTGACGGTACTACATCTCTGAATAGACTGGCGAACCAGCGGTGAGCGCTGAACCACCTTTGACAGCTGGTGTCCATCCAACTGCTGCAATCTTACTAATTGCTGTCAAAAGTAAAGCTTCTTTTATTTAAGGACGCCTCTAGAACACATTGATTTTCATCATCGGCCATTGGATGTCAAACTTATGGTCATTCTGACATATTTCTTTGGAGGAAACCTGCTGCCACCACATAGGCTACTCTTTCTGATAAGCAGCAAGGGGTCTTTTATATGCGCAAACAGGACAGCACATACTACAGCCTTTGCTGAACCAGTTGTGGACCACTCGTTGGAACAGAAAATAGCCTAAACTGCAGATGCATCCACTGAGCAGGATCGATAGGATGACCAAGACCTTCACAGGTGGACACTCTACCACCTGAGCTACGGCCCACTCCCTCTAATTGCTGTCATGCATCTTGTCACAGTTAAATGGTGATTCTCGAAAGTTGCAAAAACCAACAAAATCCTTGATTATCACTGATTCAGAAAGGAAAGACACAAGGCTCGTGGTGCAAATAAGAACAGTATTGCTTACGGATGGTGGGAAGTGCCCAGGTCCACCCCTAGAAGATACCACTGTAGACAGGTGAGTGGAAAAGATCAGTCAGTGACGGTTGAATGTGAACATTGCCGGATTGCCGAGAAGTGTGGGAGAGGCGGTGAGCCAGCGAAGGCAGGAGAAAAGGTATCATGTCCAGCGGCCAATCAGGTGGATGGATAGTGGATCGTCTGTCCACCTGAAGAAGCATCCAAGGCGCGGCATACCGGGGGAGGGGTGGGTGGGAGGCGTGCCATTCCCACTGAACCAAGTGCAATGCTAACATTACGAGCAATGTTATACCCCTGTCACACTACGACGTAACGAGCCAACGTGAGCCTAACGTGGTGATATTTTGTCATTACGTTGATGTACGTTGGATTACGTTATGATGACGTCATAATGACGTTAGAGTGACGTCGAGCTACGTCACATTACGGTGTCTTACGTCGAGTTACGTCGAGGTTTTGGACATGTTCAAAACTTTCGACGTATCTCGACGTGAATCCGCTACGTCGGGATGACGTGACAATGACGTTAGGTAAACGTTCCGCTATCGTTATAGCAGCGTCAATGACGTTAGAGTCACGTTATGTCACGTCAGAGCGACGGCCCGGTTGGGAGGAACGGGTGGGCAGCGTTCAATTAACGGGGGTCGGACGTAACGGACCGTCGGGCGAGCGAAACGCTAACGGGTCGATAACGTCGTTATAACGTGTTGCGAACGTGTCGTCACGTAGTTCACGTCATTGACGATCGCGTAGCGTTTTGATAACGTGACTAACGTGATCCGAACGTGAATAGAACGTGTTCTGAACGTCTTGTGACTAGCCACCAACACACCAGCCTATATACCCAGACATTTACCCTGCGACGGGTGTTTTGCACGTTACGGTCACGTTACGGTCACGTTACGGTCATGTTATGGTCACGTTACGGTCACGTTACGTCCACGTCGCGCGCGTTACGTCGACTTTACGGTCACGTTAAACTAACGCCCGGTCAGGTCGCCAATTAACCCTCCCGCCTAACGTTGTCACGTTACAGCTAACGTCACGATGCTACACCGACGTTTGACCAACGTTTCAGTTAGGCTAGCCCGCATATTACGCCGATAACTTCGACGTAAAATACTTATTTTCACGTTCTGCCTACGCTGACGTTGTCACGTCGTAGTGTGACAGGGCCATAATTATGCTCATGGAATTAGCTAAACCCAACAGGTGGGGGCCACTTGAGTGCCTGGACCTCCTCTTCATGTATTTACATTTGAATGGCATCGCCGGGGCTGACCTGGACCCGGAACCGGAAGTCAAGCTACGCGCAGTGTGAGCGTGGTAACTGGATAGTTTAAGTCACAAGCCCTTTATTAGGACCGAGCAGGTTAGAAGTAGCTAACCTCTGAGACAATCCTTATCAACGTCGCAAAGGCAACTCGACTGATATGAACCTTGGTGACCTAATTCTGTCTCCAAGGTTGAATTCAATTAACACGATCTACACAATTATAATTCAGAACCCTGCATGTTTTTGTCAGTGAGATTGGGTCCTTCAAGGCGAGTATATTGATGCCAAAATCCTAATATACGACTATATAAACTGCTAGGGAACTTAGTGTATATTCAATCAACATAATTAAAATTGCATAGTCCGATCAAAACATCCAATTTTAAAAACACAACGCTTACCTAAATTCGATCATAGCTATCCACTTCAGATAATGGTGCACACACTACGAATGTATTGCTGTATAACATGTAATAGTCAATTTAACAGAACTTCTCACCGCTGAATCCCACTATGTTTGATCTGCACACCAACCATGATTTGGAATGTTTTCACTTCATATCTATTAAAAGCTAACCCATTCAATTAGAAATTACTTCAAACTAAAGTAAAGTAAAACAGAATATAATGATAAAGGTAAACAATTGACCTACTATATATGACACAAACACAACACCATCAGACAATCAAACGTTAACTGAAATAAACAAAGTGTTTAATATGATAAGTGTTTTCGTGTTATTGCTAGTGAGATAGTGGATCCCTCATAGCTACTATAATGACGCCACTACACCGGAACAGTTTGCCTGGTCTAATCTGTGGATAGTTGCCGTCAGGGGGCGCTATCATAGTTCCATCAAGTTCATTTCACATACCCTAGGTTCCTATCTCCAATGGGAGGCTTTGGTGGAAACTGATAAGGAAATGGAATTTTAAATTACTTTTTTATTTCGTTTCCGTTTTGGCTGCGCAATTGATAATCAAAGAGAAAGTGAGACGTCAATCATATACGGTTTCAGTGCTCAACTAACAAAGCTATGCGCATTAAGGCTGGACCAGTATCTGGCACAAAACTGAAAACACACATTGACTCACACACAGCCACAAGGGGCTGTTGCGATTTTACAACAACAGAAAGCTGCACTACTGAACCCCCAAATAATCCCACATGATCCAGCCATGTATCTCACTGAAAAACAACATCGAGGACTCTATTCATATGAATAAAGCACTCTTACCAAAAATAACCCACTAAATGAAACGGCCGGAAGACGAGTGCCTAGGCGCTGAAAAAAATGTATATTCTGATGAATAAACTGTTTTAACAAAGAACAACAAATAAATAGTGTGAGTGAAACATCTTGCCTATGATGGTTGTATCACAGTGGCGACAATGACTGTAAGGTTGTTACCAAAGTTAAGCAACCTTGACCTTTGATGTGATCTTGATGGGAGACCAGACGGGAATACGCCAGATAGTCGCCGTGATACAGGCCTATCTAATCAGTAGTGGATACGGAAGTAAGCAAGCTACCGACATTTGACAAATCATACTCGAGGACCAAAATGGGTTCTACATATCTCTATTTATCTCAACCCAAGACCCAATGTTATACTATCCTGGCACCCCGTCCGCAGAGTGCCCTGCCTCCACCTATGCCTTTCTCCCCCCTTCACAACCCCTGCCCTCAGACCCATTCTTCCATAGTAGGAACTGGTAATAACGGAAATAGATGCCGCACTCATGCCTGACCCCAGCCTGTATGAATGACTTCCAGCAAGAGACATACAAAACCAGATCCATCAAAAATACTCCGTTATAATTACCAGTAGTATAGTCATATTTATACATTCATCCTCTGGGTATTGTCAACCTGCCTGTATCCATACTGTATGGGCACCAGCAAGCATTGTTTAGACAATCTAGGTATCAGCTGATTACCTAAATGTTATCATACTGTACCATGTATCACCTAATCACGAGCATTTAGTAGGGGTGCGGAACCAACTGGGGGGGGGGGGGGAGGAGGGGAGAAGAATTTGGGGAACTGTTTGGAAGCAGACATCCCGATATCCAGGCTGTAGCCCAGTCTTAAGTAACCCAAACTACAATGAAGGATGTCAAAGGAGGTTACAGGAGGAGTATCTGAAGAAAATAACATAATAATAATAATCAAGAGAATTACAGACATGAACCATATTTGTATAACTACTTCATACCCCACATAGCTGAACTTCATATCTAGCGTATGAGTAAATACAATAAAGCGAAGCAGCACTATAAAGTCACAATGGCTCTATTATGTGGAAGCTACGGCGAATAATCAAATAAGGATGACGACTATGTTGAAGTTTGATAGTGCATAAATATTGATAATTAAATATACTTGATAATTATTGATAGTGCATACTTATTGGCTGGGTTAAACTTGCCTACCCACTGTTCACACAAATAAAACATAGTAGTGTAACGATGCACAACATCCGTCTCCATCAAGTACACCGCACTCGAATTCCAGCAACGCCGGCTGTGCTTTGCTTACACCTGAATGTATATGTACAGTTGATATATGGGTCGTTCTCACAAACTGTGTAACACTTTGGGACATGCAAACCAAAGTTCAAACATTGGCAGAAAACATAGGCCGACAATAATAGCAGAACAATTCCAAATAATAGCAGGATCAATGTTCATATGAAGGTTCCAATGTTGTGGATATGTCAGAGTAGAATTTCTTTTTTTTTCACTTTTCGATCTAGATCTCATATAAATTGAGAAAACTGTTAAAATTAGCCGTGCAACGTTCATCCATAGCATCCTTTTAACACACATCAATAGCAAACACAATTCTATTGATTACATTTACAGTTGAGCAAAAAAGATTATGCTTTTCAAGAAAAAAGTTGGAAAACAAGTTTAGGCAGATGAATAGTTTTGATATGCCAATTTTCACATTTTCACTTTAGCACAAAATCATATGAGCATATTTTGAATACAATTTATGAGATCGATTAAATACATATAGTATTGCTAAAATACTAAAAATATGGTGTCAATAATAGCTAGCTATTTGATGTGCGAACCCCCCTCATAAAGGACTTAATCGTTAACAATGCAATGTGGAAACAAATATGTCGTTCACAGTTTCTGAAGACGACCAATATATGTGAGGAGCATAAGGTATTATACGCGTATATACTCATGGAAGGGAACATGACTGCTCCTAATCATGCCCGAGCTCACTGGTGGCGCGGTGTAGCTATATATACACCGACTATATATAGAGATATATTTATTTGAGGGTTATCAATTCATGAAGATGGGAGTGTATATCTGAATACATTTTGATGAGGCGTTTTCTCGGAAGCATCAGATGATGACTTCACAGGGCTACTTACTTCTGCGGGGATAGATGGTAAATTGCTTGTTCAGCCTAATCTACTTGGCTGCACTCGTCTATAGTTACCCGTTATGAGGATGGGTTGTGAGTCTACAAGCACAGTCTGCAGCAGGACACAGGCACCCACTAACTGTGACTAAGCCGTCCAGCGATGTGTAAGTTCACATAACAAAATACGGAAATATGTGATGGGTTTATCTTCACAAACCTTCCGGAATAGATAAACTGATATTAAAGCTGCATAGCCCGATGATTTTGAGTTGTTGTTAGATTGATCGTTATAATCTACCTTACTTTAGTTTGAAATAGCTTTTATTTCAAATGGATAACTTTGGGGATGTTTCAAGTACAAACATGCTAAATTAATGTTGGCATCCAGACCAAAACTCTATAGGAACATGTTTTTATTAAATTGCCATGGTATTCCGTTCTATGTGGTGACACATGTTTGATATGTGCACCAGTATCTAAGTTAGATATGTAAAATCTAATTATCTAAAAGATAAGTTTGCCTTGGTCTTGACAATTTTATATTTGTATCCGACTATGCAATTTCAATGAAATAAGGATATTCCACATGATAAACTGAAAGTTGCAGTTGAAATATTTTTTTTGAGGGTAGAACACTGTTTATTCCATGTGCATTTTTTTCCTTCAGATTCCCCCCCCCCCCGTTTCTTGTTCTGTCTATATTTGCTTTTCTTGGGGTCGGGGGTCATTAAAAATTAGGTTCCGATGATGGATGGAATTGGACTTTACGTGAATCTCTACGGTATTACATCAACATAGATATATGAACTGACATATTCGTGGTATGACTCTATGATGTCTTTTTAAATTTTAATAACAAATCTGGCTCATCTGAAAAGTACCCAAGTGTTAGGGATCGGCGAATGAATTGTCCCGAAACAAGTGTAAACTGGATTCTAACATCTAAGCTTCTTATAAATGCAGTAACTATTGGTGCATCCTAGAGATATAAGTATTGTAATTGGGACTAACATTAATTTAACTAAATTTGAAAATGTTGATTCAAATATCCGAATAAAATCAGTTTCTCCTCATCACTAGATGAAGGCGTTATATTTGCTATACGGGATGCTCCAATGAGTTGAGCACTCACGTCCAGTTTGGCATGTCATGAGATTTAAACACCAGCCGGGTTCAAACCTTGGCCAAATAAAACCAATAACTTTCAAAAGATCATTATGTCGCTAACTAACCCGGTGCTTCACATTGCTAGGATATGGCCAGCAGCTGTGAAATAAGGAATACTAATTGGCATTTTTAGAATTTACCATGTTTGATATATATAAGTATATAATATATATTATGTCATCATCATCATGATGCTGTCGGTCGCGATGCGAGAAAGACTGTTTTCATTACTTGACTGTCGCTCTCCATTTAGCTCTCTGCTGTGAGAGTGTTGTCCATGAGGCGGTCTTAATGTCTCTCAGCTTCAGCTTTCATATATTATGTATATATATATATATATATATATAATATGATATTTTCGGGATCTACATCTGTTGCTTAATGAGGACTATCTTCATCTGTAGGCATTGCTCATGCCTCTATCATAGTAATACTAAATGCCATGCAATCTAGTGCTACCAAGCCAATTTTCTAGATTTCATTCTACTGGTGCGCCTATTAAATATGTGTCCCCACGCAAATGGAATTAATGGGGTAACTTAATCAAATCAGTTACTGCAAAAACCTATGGTGTCAAAGTTTGAGTGTGCATGCCAGCATTAATTGTACATGGTTGCACTTCAAATATCTCAGAAGTTAGCCATTTAAAATCAAACTTACTTCGGTAGGGTAGATAATACCGGTCAAAATAATATATTTATCTCAGAAACATGACAGAAACTCATCGGACTATGCAATGTTAAGAAAATAAATCAGGATGTTGTAATGAGCCAATACTCGATGCTGTCCACGGAATAGCAGGATGGCACTACAGTAAAACCTCTCTAAATCAACCGACCATGAGACCTACTTTAAGTGGTCCATTTAGGGAGGTGGTCGGTTTAGAGAGTTAGAATATCCTTACAATGGTATTGCTGGAACCCAAATAAAGCGATGGATATAGGGGAGTGGTCGATCTGGGGAGGGGTCGGTATAGAGATGTTTTACTGTATATGGTTTGCACATCCTTGTCCTTCCCCGGTCAATGTAACAGGGATAGATGTAAGCTGGCACTGCACAGTCAGATAGAGGCATGAAGCTGACCTCAGTGTGACCCGTGTAGCTCAACACTGCAATCAATGTGACTGAAACTCGAGCTGTTCAGTTATCAGCTGGAGACTGAGCAGCCTAGAAGCCTCGGGTGGATTGCCAATTTGTGATTGGTTAGCCGGGTGAGGGGACGCTGGAGGCTGCCCAATGAGTGTGGCTGTTGGTGCTCGGTTCAGTTCTACGTACCCAGCAATAACAGCCGATGAGTGCCACCCGCTAATTTAACCCGAAGCGCAATTTGAACAACCAAATCATTATTACATAAGTGAAATAACCAGGCTCGACACCCGCAGCCTGAGGCTGATTAACAATCATTCCAACTGTCAATTCTAGCCAGTCTGTTTCAAACTCACATGCGAAACAGATTCATTGTGACGCAATAAACAAGCGAATAAAACTAACTTTATTCCAACCACATTCCTAACCTACTTTTTCCTTGTTCAAACAGAGAACAAACGACGACCCGAAGGAGGTCCAACTTTAATGTCCACTATTTTTTCCTTTTTCAATTTACTTTTTTTGTAATACATTTGCCGCCTACTCTTGATGTCCTGCCCTAGTAACCAGCGGCAAGAAGAATTTGAAGAATTTGCTTAATTTCGCTTCTTAATCCTTCATGAAGGAATGTCTTCCACCAGGGAACCCTGTAATCAAGCATTGTGACCGACATGGCATGTATCTGTCTGGCTTATTGGTCTTGCTGATTCTGGTGTTCACTGAAAATAGCCAATACCTCATGCACATTTCACTTAGTAAATATTCAATGTTCATTCTAACAATAATTCATTGCAATAATTGTCTAATTGTCATTCCAACAACTCTTACATGTTTCAGTTAGTATGTGTTCAGTTGTTAGTTTATGTCACTTAATAAATCCCAAGAACGCTTGTATATTTCACCAAATAATTGTTCAATTGTTATTCAAATGTACATTAGTATGTACAAAACATGTAAATAACCATGATTCTTTATGCCGAGAAAATTAGCTTCAACGCCAATGCAATATTATTCAGAAGAATAAATATGTATCACCCACGAAAATATGTATTTGATGTATATTCGGGCCCGAAGAGAAGCAAGATGCATGTTGTTTCTGTGCCAGCGACAGCGTGTTGAATTCCTCCTTTATGTGGGTGTTCAGGTTATTGCCCGCTCAGACGTTACAACCATTTCCAGCAGATTCTATTAAACTCTTCCAGATGTATTCACACTGGTATGCTGGTGCTTCTCACGTATGGAATTAGCCTTTGTTTTGGAAGTGGAAAAGTTCTTTTGGAAAGTTGACCACCTCCGTTCGGTTTCCAACTGAACTATTGTGTGATCATGGTTCTGAGTAAAGATGCACAACATGTAGAAGCCATCGAATGCTCAAGGTCAAAGCACTGCTCTCCATCTTGTCCTACATATCCAACGTAGATAATAACACACATATGTTACTTGCATTGCTCCATCGTAGGAATATTAAGTAAATATTATAGAGAACCCCATCAGTGATATTCAAACAAGTCAATGGTTTCCAACATTATCACGTACATGCGAACCTCATTGCGTATGCTTCCAGTCCAAATATTTCCAAAATTAGACATTCTTGATCAGTTAATCCAATCTAAACTAAGGTAGATGGGTTCATAATTCTCAAGTTGTGTGTGCTTTGGGGAGGATGGTGGAATATTCTCCTTCCTCCCCACTCAACTGACCAGACAGGATGGGCGAATCAGATGAGCGTCCATCTCCCGTTTTGGTGTGATTCAAACCCAAGGGTTCGTACCATAGTCGAGTCAAACCAATGACTTTTTAACAATTTAATTTATTTATTGATATGGTATTTATTCTGCCCATAGTGTGTAAGCTCCCACGAGGGTGCTTGTTTTCAATGCTGTACAGCTGTGAGGAATGTTATGCCCAGGTTCCGGTTCCGGGTTGGTATCCGGGACATCCACCAGCATTTATTTAAATAGTTAGTATCTATGTTACTTTTTTGGGTTGTTTTCTTTGGGTACAACTTCCTATCATATAACTAATATCTTAGCCTAGAATGTACATCTAGTGAGACTGTAATAGGCTTGTTGATGAGGATGTGTTCCCAGAATTTGTTTGTTTGTTTTGTTTGCAGTTTTCCTTTCACTTGTGCCCTGTCCCTAGTTAGTGCCTAGATGTGCCAGAACACATCCGTACTCTTTGGGACTGTAAACAGGTAGGTCAGCTGCTGCATTAAATTGTTAATGCAGCAGCTGGTGGGTCAGCTGCTGGATTAAATTAATTCTAATGGCATTGTCCCTGACTTTTGGTTTCACCACCTTCCTTTCACCTGTGCCCTGTCCCTACTTGGTACCCGGGTGCACCAAAACACATCCGTATCCTTCGGGACTGTGAGCTGGCAGCGGGTTGTGGTATTTTCTCATGCCATAGTGTATTATAGGTTGGGTTCGGTGAGCATGGGTGTGCTGTCCGTACCTTTCGTGATTTTTCCCAGAACACATACCAAGGGGGACTATGTCCTCATTTCTTCCAACCCTCCCAGTACTCCAGATGGATGTGTATTTATAGCTTTGATGTGCACCCTCTTCCGTGGCCTGTTCTTGGCATGTGTGCTTTTACACAGTTTGCCTTGACTGTGCCCTGTCAGGTGTTATTTGGTGTCCATATGATGGCGTATGGTTTTTATTTGTTCTCTTTTAGGAATTGTTTATTGTGCTAGATGCATAGACCACTGTGTCATCAGCATATAAAAGCAAGTATTCTGTTTCTAACCAATTATTGAGGTCATTTATCTAAATTAGGAATAGGAGGGGGGCCAACACATACCCCTGCGGTACTCCGTAGTGTAAGTATTCCTCCCTCAATGTTGCCCATTTCACTAGAGTGCATTGGTTCCAGTTTACCAGGTAGCTACCCCCACCATGTTATTTTGATTTATATAGCATGCACTGTCATTAGTTAACTTAGCTATGAATTTGTGTGAGTTTTTCCCCCATTGCTGGTCCTGTTTGACGATGAACCGGCTTTTGGCTTTACTCACGGCCTTCTAGCTTTGGTTTTTCGATTTGTTTCTATATCTACCTGAAGTCCGCTTTGTTTGGCTAATTTCCTCTTATTGTATTTCATCATGATTATGTTTATCAGTTCCGGTGTAACCCATGGTTCTTGGGTTGCTTTTATTTTAATTTTTTTTATTGGACAGCTGTTGTCCAGGTGTCTTCATATTTCCCCCAGGATAGTGTTACATTGATTGTTTATATTTTGATCAGTTGGGGGAAGTGGTTCTATATTGGCCTTTAGGTGAGCTTCTAATGCTTCTTTTGTGTAGTTCTTGTAAGATCTACATATACAATACATGAGTGCCCCTACTTAGTCTGCAGTCTATTTCCTCCAACATTGTTTGGTAGTTTGGTAGTTACATTGAGAGTTGGAGGTTTTTATGGTGTGGGATATGTTTTGTTGTGTTGTGCTCTGCTGTCTTTCATTAGTCTCTAGTCACTGGTGCCGCCAGTGCTTGCGGACGCTGGACCTAGTAGGACATTTTTAGCTTATATTTATATCATATGTTGATACTCTTGCATTTTTCCGGGATCAGTTGTGTGTTTCGGTTGTCCACATTAATCTCCCCATTATGGTTATGTGTTTTTAGGTAAGTATGTATCATTTTTACCTTTTTATATTTGTATTTATATTATTTATGCTATTTGGCATCTACTCCGTTCCAGGGAATGGTGATGTATGTACATTTTGTATACATATTGTGCATTTCTACATATTGGACTCACTCAGAGAGACAGGGAAGTAAGAATGTTGTTTACATTATTTCATGTTGTTAAATATTCATATTCAAGATCAACCATCTAGATTATGTTATTTGGTGTTAGTTATCCGTTTTTAGTCAGATTTGCTCAGTGATTTTCCCACGACAGCTCCATCATCTGTGGGGACAAATAACAGGATAATACAGTGGGTGTTAGTGTTTTAAGGCATGTATTGTATTAGTATTCTGTTACGGTAGTGCACACCCAACTGAAACAGAACAATTAAACGCATTTGTGTAGCTTGTCTAATTTAGAGGGTCCTTATCGGTTTGTGTGATCATCAGCATTGCATCTGTTGGCCATGATGCACTCCAACACTTTAGCTACTACTTTGTTGACGAATGCTTGCATGTAGTTTACTCCATCGCATAGGCTGTATGTGTAGCATGCCGCATGCTTCCCCTTCCTTAGTTTGTGAACATTAATTTGCGTTGCACCCAAAGTTGTTCATTAACTTTGTTTATGTTTATGTCTGATGTCTGCATTATATCAGGCATCCGTGAACATATACTATCCTACTCATACTTATGCTATGGATTTGGTGGGGTTCGCATGATTATTTGTGAGCACTTACCTCAAGTTTTGTATTTGTTAATGCATCTCCTATTGTTTTAATTCGTTAATTTATTTCATTTTATCCTGTTCAGGATTTTTCCCTATTTGACCATTATTTTTGTACTTACCTGAATTTGTGCAGATGTCCCTTACATTTTGGAGTATTTCACCCATTTTGTTTTTGTACCCCTGTTTGACTACTTCTCCTGCTTCAGCATTCTGCAGGAACAGTCCTGTACCCCAGTATGTGCATTCCCTGAATGCTTTTCCTGGTGCGTTTAGTAGTTCAGTCTTCAGGTCTTCGTTCTGTGTGAACTTCGCCATTATGATATCTTCCATCACTTTTGCGTTTGTTTTCACCCATTCAGGTGAACGCCATATTTTTGTCCCTATTGCCTTGATGGTGTAGGGGTTATTTGCTGCTTCAATGAGCCTCATGGTATCCATCTTGTTATGATATTTCACCATGACCTAGCAGGAATACTGTTCAGCCGAGTTGTATGTTTGACCATCTTTGCCCTTAATTTCACAGTGGTATAAGTTACTGTAGGGAGCATTGTGCCCCTGGAAGGAAATCCCCCAGTTGTGTGCTCTCGTTGCTTCCGCTTCTGGGTTGATTTCTTTTACTGTTTCTTTTTGGAACTCATCAGGCTTGTACACCTTGCCCTCTATCTCAAAGTTTCTTCCTTTCATTTTTGCTGTTGTGTTTTCATTTTTTTCTCTTGCTAGGGTGTACATTTGTTGTACCGTCTTCTCATCCAGGATTTCTGCCTCTGTCCTGTCTGGCCTAATCATGACATTCTTGAATTTGTGTTTGTTGGTTAGACTTTTCTTGTTATTGAAAAGCTCTCTCTTCTGAGTTTCTGTTTCTAGTTGTATTTCTATACCTCTGGGCTCATGGGAGTCTTTTCTATCATCTGTTGTGTCATCTTTATTTGCAGCCTTTTCCGCATATGTTCCTTCCTTTTCTTGTTTGTTGGTTTTTTTTCTGTGGGTTTCTTCTTGAATTTTTTTCCAAGCCTTTGTGACCACTGTCCACCCAAATGTACACTCAGCTTGTCTTAGTAGATCTGATACAGTGTCTTCCATGGTTTCTCCTTCCTTTTCCGGTATACCATGTACTATCACGTTCAGTTTCTAGTTCTCTGAGTTTAGTTGTGCTGGTCTCATTTTTCTCCATTGGCCTAGTGTCTTTTGTCTTTGGTCTGCCATTTTGGTTTGTGGCTTCCTGGTCTTGGGTTTCATATTGTGCTTTGTACCATGCACATTCAATTTTCAGGCTGTTGTAGGCTGTTTGTAATTTCTCCAGTTCCTTTTCCAGGTTCAGGAAATTTTGTTGTGGATGTTCTGTGGCCAGTTTAGTTTCCTTGACAGTTGTATATTCGGTCTTGGTCGTTGTACGTTCGGTTTCGTTTTACTTAGATGTTTGTTCAATTTCTTTTTTAATCCAGTCCTTGATAATTGTGGAGGCGTTCTCCCATAGGATTGCACTGATCACTTTTAATTCCAGTTCATCCCCCTTGCTGGCTTCCTTGGTCATATTGGTGTTTGTCATCTCCTTGTTTACGTTTTTCACCGTTTTTTCCTCAATTTTAACAGTTGGCTCCGGTCACGTTTTGATGTCTTTTGTATTCTACTTTGTTAGGATTCCTCCTTTGTTAACCTAACAATGTATAATTTGCACTTATCCTGGTGCTCCTTGTGCTCAGGGCAAGCCTTTGTATTAGTATTTCCACACTTAGTATTCTGCGTGTTAATTGTTGTTATCCATTGTGTTTTCTGCCATTTTTAATGGTTTGCTACTGTTCATAGCACACTTGTTGGTTGGATTCCTCCTTTTCTATCCTAACAAGGCATATTGTAGCCTATCATGGTGATCCTTATGCTTAGATCAAGTATTTCCACACTTAGTATCGTATGTGTTGTTGTTATTTGTTGTGTTTGCCGCCATTTTTAACGGTGAGCTCCATTTGCTGCAGTTCATAGTACGCTTTTTGGTTAAATTCCTCCTTTGTTATCCTAACAATGCATATTGTGCACCTATCCTGATGATACTTATGCTTGTGTCAAGTATTTCCACACTCAGTATCCTGTGTGTTGTTGTTGTTTGTCGTGTTTGCCGCCGTTTTTAATGGTTAGCTCCGTTTGCTGAGGTTCATGGTACTCTTTTTGGTTGGATTCCTCCTTTGTTATCCTAACAATGCATATTTTGCACCTATCCTGATAATCCTTCCACTTAGGTCAAGCCTTTGTGCACTTTCTGTGTAGTTTAGCACTGGTTTTCCATTTTTATTTCCACACTTTCTACAGAGCCTCCTACACTGCATGTGCCGTCGGCGCCATCGTCTGCATTCAGTCCACTTGAAAATTGATACTTGTCATTTCCTAGCCAGGCGCTCGGCATAATTGGCATAGGGCAACGATTGGTTGGCTCCGGTGTCAGGATAATGTGACTGGGTGGGATATCAGGCCATGGGGCTGGTGGCCTGGTGGCCTGGTGTCCTAGTGCGGCCGCTCCCAGTGCAGCCGCACAATAAAGTCGCCATGAGTGCGCACTGTCACAAAGTTGGTATCGATCCTGATAAGGATCGATGTCGCCAGAATGTAAACCTCTTAAAAACCAACCGACCAACTTCCCTTAACTCACTCGACATCCTCACACCCCTACTTCCAGCTTTCCCACCTCCACTCCACCAACCCCCCTCCTGTTGGTTGCCGGCTCCCCTGGCCCGCATTTCTTAGTAGGCCTCCGGTCGCCTTCCTGTCCCCTCTCTCATCGCTCATTATGGCTCTTGTCATATATTACTCATGGCTTTCACTTCTTTTTCTTCTCATTTTCCTTCCTTTTCTCCATTTTCTTTTCTTCTTGTTCTCGTTCTTCTTCGTATTATTATTATTCCCTAGGTCGCTGTCTCCTGATGTCGCTTTCTATGTACTACTTTCGAAGCTTTCAGTAGGTATCCCAAGTCAATTTTACAACTCAATAGAAAGTACCATATTTTGATATAGTTCAACCGCTCTTACCCGGAGAAGTAAAATGACACAAAATTGATTCAAATCGGAAGATTAGTTTTCAAGTTCTCTGCTTTTCAATATGGACAACAATTATGCAAAAATCAGCTATTTTGGCATTTTGCATGAAACCCACATTTCCGACGGCAATAATTAAAACAGTAATGACCACATGTGTCATAGAGGTAACACTTATAGAGGTAACTTTTGTTATCTATATGCATATGCCAAGTCTAATTCTTTTGTAGTGGTCTGCACTGATCTATCAGACAAGGAGCCACATAGACAGGTAGGTGTGAGTAGTGTGTTCATATCAGGGAGCCTAGGTGGTGTAATGGTTAGCACACTGGCCCGGAATGCAAAGAGATGTGGGTTCGAGTCCCGCTCTAGGCAAAATATTTCCCATTTTCATCACCCCCATGACACTGGTTGCCATGACCATGATCCTGTACAAGCTACGTGCTGTATAGTTGTTGAACCTACCCTGTGTATGTAAGTGTGTTGCATTGCCTGTATGTATGTAATTGTAAGCATTAAAAGACTTACAATTCCAGGGGGACGAGTGTAGTGGTCTGCACTAACCTCTCAGGCAAGGAGCCACATAGACAGGTAGGCGTGGGTAGTGTGTTGATATCAGGGAGCCTAGGTGGTGTAATGGTTAGCACACTGGCCGGGAATGCAAAGAGATGTGGGTTCTAGTCCCGCTCTAGGTGCAAAATTTCCCATTTTCATCACCCCCATGACATTTTTAAGAGTTCTGACAAAATTGTTTTTCGAGATATTGGCCATCCAAATGCAAAAAAACACAAATTGCCACTTGTCAATATGAGAAATTAAGAGGTATGAATTACATAAATGCTTGTGTTTAAATAAATACGTAACCAATAACCTTGAAACTTCACCTGACTATCCACCTGTCTTCATTACAACACGGAACCACCTTACTCAAACACAAGGACGGCTGGTCTGTTTCAGATACAAGAGGCAGTCATCTACTTCTGGTAAAAGATGGAATTGGTTACTTCCTATTCAAGAAGTAAGCCCCCTACTTCCAGTTCAAGATGGAACCGGTTACTTCCGATACAAGAAGTAAATCCCCTACTTCCGGTAGGTACAAGATTTAGCCAGTTACTTCTGATACAATAAGTAAGCTCCCTACTTCCGGTACAAGATGGAACAAGTTACTTCCAATACAAGACATAAGCCACCTACTTCCGGTATAAGATGGACCGTGTACTTCCAATACAAGAAGTAAGCCCCTTATATCCGGTACAAGATGGAACCAATTACTTCCTATACAAGCAGTAAGCCCCTTACTTCCAGTAGAAGATGGACCCAGACAAGAATTAATCCCCCTACTTCCGGTACAAGATGGAACCAGTTACTTCCCATACAAGAAGTCAGCCTCATACTTCCGGTACAAGATGGTACCAGGTACTTTTGGTCGAAGATGTAACCAGTTACTTCCGATACAAAAAGTAAGCCCCCTTCTTCCGGTACAAGATGGAAACAATAACTGATGGTACAAGTTGTAAGCCCCCTACTTCCAGTACAAGATGGAACCAGTTACTTCCGGTACAAGATGGAACCATATACTTCCGATACAAGAAGGGGCCCGTCTATTTCTTTTAAAAGAGAACACAATCTAATTCCGTTACAAATATGATATCTCACCATGGATACATCCCACTTCCGGAACAAGTGGATGCCACGTAGTTCCATTAGCAGTATTTCCGGTAAAAAGATCTACCGCCCAACTGCGGGTACCCCTTGTCCTCCTAGTCCTACCTCACCTGGAAACAAGATGGCGGAACTGTGGGAAGAGTGAGATACTGCAAAGGAGACAAATGGAATCACGAGTCCAGGAACACGCCCCTTCTCCCATTGTCTGCCCGATTTGCTTTTTTTTTTAGAAATAATTACCAGAAGCAATTACAGATTGTTCTTGCAATTACGTTGCCAATAAGCAGGGCGAATAGGGGACGTGGTATTAACGACTCCACCACCAGCTGTCCACAATTACGCAATCCACGGCTACACTGTTAAAATGCTCCGAACCCGGTCTAGCAGCTCATCAGGGATCCATTTCATGCCTTCGGCTCCACTAATTGCTTAAATATAATTCGCGTTAAACTAAATAAGTCATATGGATAAGAGTTTTTTTGTTTTTTTTACTGAAAGTAATTAATGGACTCAATTAATGACATTGTTTATGTTAAGAGAGAATGCTTGATTAATTACTTATATATCCATTTGAACGAGACAATCAGATGGATAAGGGTTTTAACAAATATCAGGTAATATAAATGTTTTGTTTAGTGGAATATTTAATTTAAAGGAGACAGCAATTAAAGTGAAAACACAACTGAGTTCTTGATTAATTCCACATAATGAATGAGGCTCCCTGAATCTTCAATAATACAGTTGTGTCAATAATCAGACACACAAACAAAGCAAAGAGGGCACAAATTAGAATCTTATATTTGTAGCATTTCAACATTAATTATAGTCCTTGAGATAATTCGCCGGAGCGAGTCTCATTGTAGACACGCGCAATGTTCGCTCCTTAATTGTGAGTCCAAAAATATAAAAATACGAGGTGTACCCTCATTAACACCATCTGAACTACGATATTCCATGCTACAATTAATGTACACCACAAGATTGTCGGTGGCCTTATCGAGCTCATAAAATATGTGCACTTTAATTTGTACAGCATAACTGTAGACATCAAATTGTGCTGCGCTTGGAAAACGCTGCTGACTTTCCAATAAGCACCGTGGCTCTCCCTGGGGGAAATGTTGGCAATTATACTCACCAGTGGTCAAGCATTGGTCCACAAATATGGATACCCACTTCTAAAGGACACCTGACAAAGCTAGAGTCACTGCAACGCAGCTTCACATCATATATCAAAGATAGCAAGAGCCCGGATAACAGGGACAGACTAAAAAGTTCACAAAGTCTACTCCGTTGAATGTGAATTTGAGAGAAATTTCATTATCTACATCAAGAAAATAATCGAAGGCAAAGTACCTAACTATGCATAACATAAATTAAACAGATAACGTAGACTTGTATGGTACTGCAGGAAGGATTTCGTTCTGTCCGAGGAGTTCAGCACTTCAATACAATGCCATCTTACATAAGAAACCAAACACACTGCAGTGTACACTCATTTAAAAGGCAGCTTGACCAGGTGTTAACAGCAATACCAGATGAACTTCAGATTCAAGGATACACCCAGCAAACACCAGCAAATACAAATTCATTGTTGCGCATGACAAAACGGAATGGAGCATCCTCACCATGTGTAGTAGGCCCTGATGCTGGAGTCTCTGACTTGGCCTGAGTATACAACTCACGCACTCTAATCTAAACTAATGAGTTAATACTCTAATCTAATTGGTTCCCTGCCTGCTACAGAAGTCATCCTTATTCCATCTACACACCAGGAATTATACCACACCCACCCACTACAATAGCTTTGTCAAACCCAGTTCTAGGCTTACTATCAGAGACACAGTGCTTTGAAATGTGTAAGTCATATGTGTAATCATACAAGCGAGCTATTTTCATGAAGCTTATGATTTGTGTCTCCTGTTAACATCCCAATGATTAGACTGACTCATCCCCCACCCACCTCCTGACTACTGGTTCTTCCCACTGTCTCAGTGCCCTATTGTGGGTCCGGTGAGACACCATATGTTCCGTGCCTATGTATGATTAATGTAGTTAAACTATCAAAAGTAATGGGTTATTCGTCCGCTTTATATTCATTCCAGGTAATAATCTAATATGGGAGAGGACAACAAGGGGGGGGGGGGTCGAGATAAGAAAGAGGTGAAAGGAGATGGCAGGGCTTATTGGGGGTTTAATTCCTAGCAACATCTCAGGTTATTTCATGACGAGTACCATGACCCAATATCCCACTCAGTCACGGTATCCAAATACTCAGAAAACCAGTGTTTGTTGTATCCTACTAATGCTAATCACCAGACAAGGTAGCGACATATGTTAATTGCATACATTTTAGCTTCACTAAGCCGGGGATTGAACCCAAGACCCTGCCATTGAAGCGGGGTGCTCCATCAAGTCAACCAAGTGGGGATGAACAGATGCGTGAGTGTGGGGAGGGGAACATTTGTAAAATAATGCAACACGGTCACTTATAATTAATGTTCCGCATGTGTTCACTGTGGGTAGGAAGTGAGCTGGCTCAATTGTGAAGGGAACTTTTGATTGATTGGTGGTTGCTTTATGCCGTGTCGGCAGCATAGGCCATATTCAGGGTGAGAGATGTTTGTTTTTTTGTTCAAACCATCGCTTTTAGATGTAAAAGCAGACAATCAATTATGTGCCAATAGACACTCATTAAATTATAAAGCTCACAATCATATATTTGTGGTCAAGGGAAACAAATTCCCATAGAAAAAGAAAAGTTTTTATTAATAATTGATAGAATTTATTTAGTAAACTATATGAGGTGGTACAGCCCAGCTACCCTCAAAAAGGCTAAAATGTTTTCTTGTTTTACTTTAGTAAAAAGGTCATGCATACTGTCTGCAGTGTAGAATTGTTGGCCGAGGGCCAAAGAATCAACGCAACTTAGTAAAATGTGTTTGAGTGTCAGCGGGGACTGACACCAAATACATTCAGGGGGAGGTTCCCCCTTGAGCAGAAAAGCATGTGTAAACCACAAGTGGCCAATATGGCAGCGACTAAGGACCGCTTGGTCCCACCGACCTCCCGCATGAGTCTGTGGTGGTTTTCCCACAGATGGTTCAATTTCTTTAAGTTTATTGATGCGCAGAAAGGAAGAAAGCAAGGCGGGGGTGGGAAAAAAGGCGCTTTATTGAACGCTTCAGACAGAAATAAGCAAATAAGTACAAGTCACATGCGGTAACAGCAAGGCAATAAAAGGGGGCTCATAAGGAGCAAAGGTAATCTCAGAGTCAGTGAGCTCGGGGGAGCTTGAAATGTTCGGGTGAGAGGCGCCGAAGAGCCCTCCACCATAAGAGGAGGAGAGGGCTCGAGGCGCGCCCGAGGGGGCGGGGCGGGGCACGGGGGCGTGCACCGCCGCTGATGTCAAGGCGAGGAGGGGTACCCTCTAGCGGTGGCTTGGGCGTCGGAGGAGGTCTTGGTTGTCATGCCGGGTCGGGGGCCTACGGCGACAGGGATGCGGGCGGCCAAAATTGGGGAGGCCCGCTCCCTGGAGGAGGTGCGGCGAGGGAGAAAAAGAGCTTGTGTAGGGAGGACGGCTGGGAGGCGAGTGGCTCAAGGAGGCCGGCGGGCGACCTTATAAGGGAGGGAGCGGGGAGGCGCGAAGGCGGGGAAGGTGAGAAAGCCGGCGGGCAGGGAGAAAGGGTGAGGAGAAAGCTGAGAGAGGGAGAACTGAGTGCAGGAGAAAGCTGAGAGCGGCGTGGCAGGGAAGGTGAGAAAGCCGGGCGACGGCGGGAGAGAGGTGGGGGGAGGGTCTCTTCCTTCCCTCGCATCAAACGTAATGCGAGCATTACGACCAATGTTTTCATCCCACTCATGTTGCCATTTGGATTTTATGTGGGTGGCTATTAGTGGTTTCAGATCAGTGAGGGATCAGACACGGTTCAAGATCACAGTTCAGGGCCTTCTTCACAGCCCGATCAGCTCATTTGTTTCCTTGTATGCCGGCATGGCCAGGCACCCAGCACAGGTGGATGTCATACCCATCCGTTGCCAGTTGGTTCATTTCATAAATGACCGTTGCTAGAATAGGGTGATTCATTTTCAGTCCAGCAACAGCCAGGAGGCAAGAGAACGAATCACTGTATATAACATAGTTAGTGTGGTTGGATACCTCAATACACTCGAACGTGAGAAGGAGTGCTCGGGCTTCCGCAGCGAAAATCGAGCTCTGATCCGGCAAGCGTACGCCAAATTTTTCCTGTCGGCAGAGTGCCACAGCAGCTACCCGGCTTTGGTCTTTTGAACCATCAGTGTATATGGAGTGCTGGTCTGCAAACTGGCCTTGAATCTCTGCATGCAGTCCTTGGTACTCGAGTGGATGTGTCCCAGACTTCCTCAGGTCGAAGGGAACTAGATTGCCATGTGATAGGCTGGTAGTGGTGTATTCAAGAATCCAATTATGGTCTCCATTCAAGCATCATAATACTGAGCCAACGGATGCCGCTAATGTTAGGTGGCCAGTTTGAGGCTGGAAGCATCATGGGACCAGTTACAGGTTGCCAGGAGTGGCGGACAATTCAGGGCTCCCGATTACAGGATGTCAGTGTGAGGCTGCAAGTATGGTGCTGTGATTTACCCGCTATCAGTTTGAGGCTTGTTAGGCACTGCCAGTTAATAGTTGGTCGGTGATGGCTATCAGTTTAAGGGAACCTTTTTGAATCAACCACTCACTAGGTGCTAGTTAATGGCTGCCATTTTTAGGCTGCCTATTAACGGTTTAGTGACATTTACCACTTTGATGCTGCCAGTTTGGAACTGCGAGTTAATGGCTACAACTTTGATGGTGATGCCAATTAATGGCTACCACTTTAATACTATCGGGTTTCTGTTGCCAGTTAATGTCTGGTACTTAATGGCTACCACTTTTATACTGCCTGGGTGGAGATGCCAGTTAAATGCTACCACTTTGATTCTGTCAGGATGGTGATGCCCATTAAACAGTACCACTTTGATACTGCCAGGATGGTGATGCCAGTTAAATTCTACCACTTTGATACTGCCAGGATGGTGATGCCAGTTAAACGCTACCACTTTGATACTGCCAGGATGGTGATGCCCATTAAACAGTACCACATTGATACTGTCAGGATAGTGATGCCAGTTAAATGTTACCACTTTGATACTGCGAGGATGGAGATGCCAGTTAAATGCTACCACTTTGATACTGCCAGGATGGTGATGCCAGTTAAATGCTACCACTTTGATTATGTCAGGATGATGATGCCAGTTAAATATTACCACTTTGATACTGCCAGGCTGATGATGCCAGTTAAACGCTACCACTTTGAAACTGCCAGGATGGTGATGCCAGTTAAATGCTACCACTTTGATACTGCCAGGATGGTGATGCCAGTTAAACGGTACCACATTGATACTGTCAGGATGGTGATGCCAGTTAAATGCTACCACTTTGATACTGCGAGGATCGAGATGCCAGTTATATGCTACCACTTTGATACTGCCAGGATGGTGATGCCAGTTAAACGGTACCACATTGATACTGTCAGGATGGTGATGCCAGTTAAACGGTACCACTTTGATACTGCGAGGATGGAGATGCCAGTTAAATGCTACCACTTTGATACTGCCAGGATGGTGATGCCAGTTAAACGCTACCACTTTGATTATGTCAGGATTATGATGCCAGTTAAATATTACCACTTTGATACTGCCAGGATGATGATGCCCATTAAACACTACCACTTTGATACTACCAGGATGGTGATGCCAGTTAAATGGTACCACGTTGATACTGCCAGGATGGTGGTGCCAGATAAACACTACCATGTTGATACTGCCAGGATGGTGATGCCAGTTAAACGGTACCACTTTGATACTGCTAGGATGGTGAGGCCAGTTAAATGCTACTACGTTGATGCTGCTAGGATGGTGATGCCAGTTAAATGTTACCACTTTGATACTGCGAGGATGGTGATGCCCATTAAACGCTACCACTTTGATACTGTCAGGATGGTGATGCCAGTTAAATGTTACCATGTTGATACTACAGGGATGGTGATGCCAGTTAAACACTACCACTTTGATACTGCCAGAATGGTGATGCCAGTTAAATGCTACCACCTTGATACTGCCAGGATGGCGATGCCAGTTAAATGCTACCAGCTTGATACTGCCAGGATGGCGATGCCAGTTAAACACTACCACATTGATACTGCTCGGATGGTGATGCCAGTTAAATGTTACCACTTTGATACTACAAGGTTGGTGCTGCGAGTTAAACAATACCACTTTGATACTGCCAGGATCGTGATGCCCATTAAATGTTACCACTTGGATACTGTCAGGATGGTGTTGCCAGTTAAATGTTACCATTTTGATACTGCAGGGATGGTGATGCCAGTTAAACACTACCACTTTGATACTGCCAGAATGGTGATGCCAGTTAAATGCTACCACTGTGATACTGCCAGAACGGTGATGCCAGTTAAATGCTACCACATTGATACTGCCAGGATGGCGATGCCAGTTAAACACTACCACATTGATACTGCTCGGATGGTGATGCCAGTTAAATGTTACCACTTTGATACTATGAGGATGGTGATGCCTGTTAAATGCTACCACTTTAATACTGTCAGGATGGTGATGCTAGTTAAACACTACCACTTTGATACTGCCAGGATGGTGATGACAGTTAAACGCTACCACTTTGATACTGCCAGAATAGTGATGCCAGTTAAATGCTACCACTTTGATTCTGCCAGGATGGTGATGACCGTTAAATGCTACCACTTTGATACTGCAAGGATGGTGATGCCAGTTAAACGCTACCACTTTGATTATGCCAGTTTGGAGCTGCAAGTTAATGGCTACCACTTTGATACTGCAGGTATGCTGCTGCTAGTTAAATTATATCACTGTGATGGTGCCAGTTTTCTACTACCAATTAATGTCTGGCACTTTGATGCTGCCAATTCGATGGTGCCATTTCACAAATGCCAGGGACTGGTTAGCTCCTTCGTGCTGCTAGTTTGCTGCTACTACCTAATGGCTTCCATTTCGACGCTAGCAATTCAAAGCCGCTAGTACACGTTCTGGCCCCTCTATACTAATTGCCAGCGAGATCACAAGGGAAATTAAGTCCGACTTGGCGTGTTTCTTCTCGGCTGCCTTATCTGTCAGCGATGCGGGGGTGATGGGTCTGTAGAGGGTGTGGAGAGGGTAGCGGCGTGTGCTATAGGTATCATTCAGAGAGGGGCACCTTCCAACAGAGAGGGAACCTAGATTAAATCCAAATTAGGTCATATATATTGGTCTTCATACATTCAGTAATTAAGCAGAAGATATTTCAATCGCGGACAATTGATGCTTCACATTTGACTGCCCTGTGCCATATTCTAGAATCCCACGGCTTCAGCGGAAGTGGGCGCTCAGCTATTTCAGTCATGACATCTTGTAAGAAGAATAGCCACAGAACAGTTGAAAGGAGATGAATCAAATAGATTGAGTATTACATGGAAACTAAGTCATGTCAGTTCTCTTGCCGCAACACTTCTTAAATGTCACTGATTTGCAAGCATTGTGTTGTGGGTTTTGCTTAATTTTGCTTATCATAAGCGAATTGCGGTTTACCGACATAAGCTTCCTGCCACATCAATTCTTATAAACGTATGCTTATATTTAATGATTGATGCCTATTACATGATATATTAAAGCACAATATTACAAGGTCCAACATTCCGAATTACATTTAATCTGAGATACCCTAATTAGATATTGATGCACTAATTAATCAGCTGGTGTTGGTTAGAACAGATGATGTCAATTTAGAAGGCTATCCCGACTAGTCAATCATAGACCCTACCCCCCTGGTGTTATTGTGCATTGTGCTACACAGGTGTGAGCTAAATGAGGGTAAAGCGATCTCCTGACGTCTGACAGGTTTGGGCGCAAAATAAATATATATTGCATGCTTTCCCATGGTATATCACCAACTTGTTTCAACTTCGTTCAACGTCCAACCCAGGAATTTTTACAAACAACCTAATGTAAATGCTATGGCAACAATTCTAAACCATCTGATTGTCCATGTTGGGTAATTCTCGGCTGGCCAGGAGCTGATCGGCCTGCCCTACTTCACCACTGACACTTGGAGCCACCTATCATTTCTGATATCCCACAGTCATATCATCCTAATCAAACCAGTCATTGCCCTGAGCATACAGCTCACGCACTCTAATCTAATCTAATAGGTTACTTACGTAGTCCCTCCCTGCCTGCTACAGAAGTCATCCTTATCGCATCAAGATATGTCGCAAGAATTATCCATTTTGTAAGTCCTTGGCTTGACTCGGTCTGGGTTTGAACTCAAAACCTTCCGTTTGGGAAGCCAACCAGCGCTCTTACCAATTCGGCCATCTGACCCGGTGTGTACTATGGGATATATATTGATTAGTCCCTCAGAATGTAACAGCTTATACGCGGCATTGCTAAACCCTTATTGCCTCACTCCGCGCCTGCCGTTGTTCATTCCAGGAAGCGAGTTCAGTGATGCATGGATAAAGCAGCTCAAGCGTGACATGTTGACCCAGATAATAACTTCCCGTTCAAACTCACGCTTGACCGACAAAGTCTCGTCTCGCTTCATTCAGACAGATATCATCTGACCAACCCCCAAGCCATGACCCTTCTTCTGGCACGCTCTACCACCATCATCTCGTACGAATAGTAGCGAGGCCTTTTCGTAGCAACCGATATCAACTTAGCGACATCATTTGCCTGGAAGCTCGCATATCTCTGAATGGGTGTGGCCTAGATGTTGCCTTGTTCCACCGGAGTCCGGTTATCAGTTGATGCAGTTGTTTATCTGATAATTGCGTGGCTGGTGATATGGGAGATACAAGATCTGCATGACCTGCAACACCCACAAAACGACCACATTGATGGGGCTTGAAGTTGCCTATGTTGTGGAAGTAAATAAACTTAGATAAATGATTTAATTTCCTTCGATTTTACCAATCTTACTCAAATAAAGAAGGATATTTGCTATATGTGCAAAGACTTAATCCATTGGGGGAGAGGTGATGCAAAAAGTAACGGGACAGTGCGCCTAGCATGACATTCGAACCCACAGGTATTGCTATTTTGGAGCTACTATTGTAACCAATATACTACCTAGGCTCCCTGATGCAATCACCCTACTGACAAATATCAGTCTATGTGGTTTTTTGCCTAAGATCTCAGTACAGATTATTACAAAAGTATGAAATAAAATAATGTAATTTCCTCGCACTTCATCCCACCGTAGACAACTGGAACAAATGATGTGGCTTAACTACTGGATGTTTAGCAAACAAATATTTGCTGCAGCTGAGAAATATTGTATCTAAAGTATACACATTCAAAGACTTCTTGGAAAACCCACAGAGTTAGAATGCAATTGCCAAATAATTAAAACTAGCTTGCAGTGAAGCACAAACCTCAATATTCACCCCGATAACAAAGAGGGGGAAATCAGCAAAACATATTTACCATTCACAATTAAGCCAAGAACCCGTATGGCATTATATCCTGAATTACATGCTTAATAGCAATATACATAATACGTTTGCTTCTTTTTCTCTTCCATAAACAGTGAATTATGAATCTAAGAATGTTGCATTACCTCTTCATAGAAAAAGCCATCTATCTGTGTCGGTGATGCCTGGTCTATGTCCCTTTATTAGATCATATTGGTGAAGAGGCCCGTTAGTGCCAACCAGCCCCAATAATCAGTCACAGCTTGGCTGCGCAGAAGTGCCAGCGTCTTACAGTACATAACTCACAGACTGTAGCTGCACGCCAAACACACAAACCGTACAAAGCATAGTCAATCATGATACTTGGAAATATGTAGTTAAAAACTCTCACACAGTAATTAATTGTAAAAATATGAACTAGAAGCTTGAATTGCCATACTATATGATATAATATTATACTACTTGTGGATATATGTATATAATATAATATAGATGCATGGTGGGTTGGTCATGTTAGACTATCCTTAAGCCAGACAGGCTTCCTTCCCTTTCCACCCCATTGGCTAAGCACATCTATTGATGTTTCAGAGTTCCCCTAGAGGGGTGAGCAATCGACGGACGCTACCAATAGGACCCCTGAGATGGGAGGTGGGGAGGTTGGTGGGGGATGTGGGGGGAGGTGGGGGGATGTAGAGAGAGTGCAGGGTGGGGAAGGTGGGTGGCAGGGATGTAAACGGAAGCAGGGTTGGCGATGTTTGACCATGACTCTAAAGTAATGTTGTACACGTAAATATGTGTATACACGGCACTACATTGACCTTACTGGTTCTTGGTTTAGGGTTGTTCTGGTTTGTTATGGCTTGGTTAGGCTGGATGAGGCTCAATGAGGCTCAATGAGGCTTGGTAAGTCTTGTTGACGCTCATTAGGGCTTGTTTGTGCTTGTTGACTCTTGTTGGCGCTTGTTGAGACTTTTTGAAGCGTGTTGAGGCATACTAAGTCTTGCTTATGCTTATCAACGCATGGTGGTACTTGGTGATGCTTGATGATGATGTTGATGCTCGTTGATGCTTTTTTAAGCTAGCTGATTCTTGTTGATGCTAGCTGATTCTTATTGATGCTTGTTGATGCGTGTCTATGCTTGTTGATGCTTGTTTATACTTGCTAATGCTTGTTGATGCTTGTTGATGCTGGTTGATGCTTGTTGATGCTTGTTGATGCTTGTTGATCCTTGTTGATGCTTGTTGATTCGTGTTGATGCTACCTGATTCGTATTGATGCTTGTTGATGCTTATTGATGCTTGTTGATGCTTGTTGATGCTTGTTTATACTTGTTAATGCTTCTTGACGCTTCTTGATGCTTGTTGATGCTTTTTGATGCTTATTGATGCTTGTTGATTCTTGTTGATGATTGTTGATGCTTGTTGATGCTTGTTGATGCTTGTTGATGCTTGTTGATGCTTGTTGATGCTTGGTGATGCTTGTTGATGCTTGTTGATGCTTGTTGATGCCTGTTGGTGCTTGTTGATGCTTGTTGATGCTTGGTGATCCTTGTTGATGCTACCTGATTCTTATTGATGCTTGTTGATGCTATCTGATTCTTATTGATACTTGTTGATGATTGTTGATGGTTGTTGATTCTTGTTGATGTTATCTGATTCTTATTGATACTTTTGTATGCCTGTTGATGCTTGTTGATGCTTGGTGATTCTTGTTGATGCTACCTGATTCTTATTGATGCTTGTTGATGCTTGTTGATCCTTGTTGATGCTTGTTGATGCCTGTTGGTGCTTGTTGATGCTTGTTGATTCTCGTTGATGTTACCTGATTCTTATTGAGGGTTGTTGATAGTTGTTGATGGTTGTTGATGGTTGTTGATGGTTGTTGATGCATCTTGATGCTTCTTGATTTGATTCTCGTTGATGCTACCTGATTCTTATTGATGCTTGTTCATGCTTGTTAATGCTCGTTGATGCGTGGTAATACTTGTTGCTGCTTGTTGCTGCTTGTTGCTGCTTGTTGCTGCTTGTTGCTGCTTGTTGCTGCTTGTTGCTGCTTGTTGCTGCTTGTTGCTGCTTGTTGCTGCTTGTTGGTGCGTGTTGATGCTTGTTGATTCTTGTTGATGCTTGTTGATGTTTGTTGCTGCTTGGTGCTGCTTGTTGCTGCTTGTTGCTGCTTGTTGCTGCTTGTTGCTGCTTGTTGCTGCTTGTTGCTGCTTGTTGCTGCTTGTTGCTGCTTGTTGGTGCTTGTTGGTGCTTGTTGGTGCTTGTTGGTGCTTGTTGGTGCTTGTTGCTGCTTGTTGATGCGTGTTGATAATTGTTGCTGCTTGTTGCTGCTTGTTGCTGCTTGTTGGTGCTTGTTGATGCTTGTTGATTCTTGTTGATGCGTGTTGCTGCTTGCTGCTGATTGTTGGTGCTTGTTGCTGCTTTTTGGTGCTTGTTGCTGCTTGTTGATGCTTGTTGATGCTTGTTGATGCTTGTTGATGCTTGTTGATGCTTGTTGCTGCTTGTTGCTGCTTGGTGCTGCTTGTTGGTGCTTGTTGGTGCTTGTTGATGCTTGTTGATGCTTGTTCCTGCTTGGTGCTGCTTGTTGCTGCTTGTTGCTGCTTGTTGGTGCTTGTTGATGCTTGTTGATTCTTGTTGATGCTTGTTGATGCTTGTTGCTGCTTGTTGGTGCTTGTTGATTCTTGTTGATGCGTGTTGATGCTTGTTGATACTTGTTGATACTTGTTGATGCTTGTTGATGCTTGTTGATGCTTGTTGATGCTTGTTGATGCTTGTTGATTCTTGTTGATGCTTGTTGGTGCTTGTTGATTCTTGTTGATGCGTGTTGATACTTGTTGATGCTTGTTGATGCTTGTTGATGCTTGTTGATGCTTGTTGATGCTTGTTGATTCTTGTTGATGCTACCTGATTCTTATTGATGCTGGTTTTTTTTTTGGTTTTTTTTTTTATTGAGGCTGTATTTATACTGTCCATAGCATATACGCCTGGGTATTCAGGCTTGTTTTCAATGCTGGCCAGCTGTAGTGTTGGTGTTGTCTTATCACACAGTAGCTGCTGATAAGGTATTTGATTGCCTGTATTTCAGTAGCAGATAGATAGTTGGTTGGTCTGGTTAGTACTATAGTAGTCTATGTTAATTTTTTTGGATTTTCTTGGCATATATGTGCTTTATTTTTTCTACTCTTATTTCTAGACTAGCCTACTCCTATTTACATATCATAGGCTTGTACGCAGCTGTGAGGTGTGTTATCTGGGTGCTTTTGGTATGGTTACCTTCCATTGGGCGTCTCGCTGGTGGGCCGTGACATGTATCACCTGCCCCTTTGCGGTGCAGCTTAGTTGGGGGTTCCTAGCCTTATTTTGCACAGATATTTTTTGTATGTTTTTAGGTCAGGAATTTGTCGTTCCTTTACTGTTTGGGCATTCCACACCTTGGCAGCCATTTCTAGCGTGCTTCTCTCGTGAGCTTTTATTTGGCTTCTGGTCTGCTTTAGTAGTGGCGCATTATTTGCTCTAGTTGCCCTTTGTGGTTTTGTTAGGAGTTTATTGTCTTGACTATAGCTGTATGCTAATGTTTTCAAATGAATTATTCTCCTATTTTCTAGCAATTTTACTTTGGTTCTTTTGTGTATGTCATAGGTGGGGTGCAGCTTGTCTACTCTGAGGCAGATTTTCAGGGCTCTGTTCTGTAGTGTTTGCAGTTTTTTTAGAAGTTCTTTCTTTGCACCCATGTAGTTTACATCTCCATAGTCAAAATAGGGTAGCACCATGCCCTTGAAGATTTTTATTGACATTTCTTGTGTCATGTAGTCTCTTAGCTTTGCAAATAGCCACAGTTTGTGGTTTACCTTTTGGACAATTTTGTTTATACATAGGTTGTAGTTTAGTTGGCTGTCCAACTCAAGGCCTAGGTATTTGTAATGGTCTACATTTTCTAGTGTTTGGCTTCATAGCTTACAGTGTAGTTTTCTTTCTGGCATTTGTTTATGCGAGAAGAGAACTGTTTTTGACTTGCTTGTGTTGATGGTTATTTTGTTGGACTCACACCACTCATCCAGTTTTAGTAGGAGCTTGTTTAGTTTAGTTATTACCTCCTCTTCTGTGGTGCCGTTTGCATATATGACTGTGTCATCTGCATATAGTTGGAGGCATTCGGTTTGTAACCATTTTTCAAGATCGTTTATGTAGATTATAAAGAGCAGTGGCCCTAGCACTGACCCTTGGGGTACACCACATGTGACAGGTTGGTTGTCTGATAGTGTATTGTTTATTTTTGTTCTCTGTTGCCTGTCTTGTTGATGCGTGTTGAAGCTCATTGATGCATGCTGATGCTTGTTGATGTTTGTTGATACTTGTTGATGACTGTTGATGCTTGTTGATGCTTGTTGATGCTTGTTGATGCTTATTGATGCTTGTTGATGCTTGTTGATGCTTGTTGATGCTTGTTGATACTTGTTGATGACTGTTGATACTTGTTGATGCTTGTTAATGCTTGTTGATACTTGTTGATGACTGTTGATGCTACCCGATTCTTAGTGATGCTTGTTGATGCTTGTTGATGACTGTTGATGCTTGTTGATGCTTGGTGCTGCTTGTTGATGCTTGTTGATACTTCTTGATTCTTGTTGATGTTACCTGATTCTTATTGATAGTTGTTGATGGTTGTTGATGGTTGTTGATGGTTGTTGATGGTTGTTGATGTTACCTGATTCTTATTGATAGTTGTTGATGGTTGTTGATGGTTGTTGATGGTTGTTGATGGTTGTTGATGGTTGTTGATGGTTGTTGATGCTTGTTGATGCGTGGTGATGTTTGTTGATGCTACCTGAGTGTTATTGATACTTGTTGATGCTTGTTGATGCTTGTTGATTCTTGTTGATGCTACCTGATTCTTATTGATGGTTGTTGATGATTGTTGATGGTTGTTGATGAGCGTTGATGGTTGTTGATGGTTGTTGATGCTTGTTGATGTTTGTTGATGCTTGTTGATGTTTGTTGACTGGTATTTCAATAGTGTGCAACAGTTCATTGCGGGTTTATGGTGTAGAGTTCGGGACTGGGAGAGATGGTTTTGAGGGTGGGTTGGGGTGGTCAGGTTTGGCTGGGGGGTGTCAGTGAGGGAACTGATTTCATACTGCAGGTGGAGGGAGTGCATTACCCGACACTCCCGACGGTAGCTGGAATTGGATTCAGCTGAACGCGTTGATGCATCCTCAGGAAAACTGCCAGGTGAACATTATATAGGAATATTACTGTTTGGTGTATAGAGGGTTTACCTATAATCCGCACATTAAACGACAATTTGTGTTGTATTGCCTTGGTTTATTACACAGGGAGAAATACCAACAGTGGACACAACTGGTATTCCTTGTATTATCCGTACGAACATCGATGTGCTGTAGAGGCGTTGTTAAATAAAACAAGCTTTTCCCTTGTCCTATGCCAGGAGCGAGGATCAGTCATGATAGATATTCATTTGGAAATCTCAGATTTGATTTGGCTGTGGTTTGAATGTGCAGTTCGAATCCCACCTCCTTCAATACGGGTGGTGGACTGTCAACTCAGTCGGGCATCCCGCTTGGTGATATGTGGGAGTTCGATAGCTGATTGAAGTTAGTAATAGGCTACTTCCACCATCAATCCACTCTTTGATGGCAACCGAAGAACTAATGTTGGGAGTAGCACCTCACTCTGCACCATCCTCTGTGGAAAAGGTCTTAGTAAGTTTGTATGTGACCAACATGCCCTCTGATAGCAGCAGCAGGAACTAACTGTAAGGTATGTCGATAATGTGGTGTAAAGTCATCAGCTGGAATCTGTGGTTGTGTAGGCAGGCTATAATGAAATCAATACAGGCAAGAAGAGAAAGGAAGAGTATAAAGAATGAAAGTAGAGAGAGAGACAATGCCCTCAGGTGTATTATCATATAGTGGTACATGGACCTGGTAGGGCATACCACCTGACCGTGTTCTCCAATGAGAATCAAGCATTTATAGTTCCACTAATGAACATCAAGCATTCCTGTGTCACCATGGCTACTGTGATCTGCCCACCACCACCATGTGGTGTGGCTGCTTGGCCACCACCTGCCTGAGCTGAGTGTGTGGTGATCCATGACTAACAGAGGGGGGGGGGGTAGTGAGTAAGCTCCAAGTGCCCCTTACACGCTATCTCTAGTGCCTCTTTCACACTATATACCTAATATATAATGACTATTGACCATAAGTAAAGTATCACCAGCAACTGCCTAAATACATTCATGCACCTGGCACTATATACCATTTACCATTATAGGCCATGTGCATTCCCCGACTAATGCGTTTTATCGGAATATTTTACAGCGGGCTATGTATGGAATTCGAGACCGGGTGTGCTGGTCATGTGACCAGGCAAGAGACGCCAGCACGTGAGTAAAGGAACTATTGCTGTAGATACGTGCGCTTTGAGGAGCATGCTACTTGATATATGAAATTAAAAAATTGTTGAATCACTATTTGCGTAATAATGCATACACCTTGCACAGCCTGAATAAATCTAGCTGCATTGGGCTGCACTAGGCTTCTGAAACATTTAACCCCAAGTCGGTAGTACAACTAGGGCGAGTCGAGTATACACCGGAACTAAAGTAGCAAGTGGCGGAGTGATTTGCCTCGCTGACTGGGAAGGAGCCAATGTCATCAGTTCCACTTCAAGCCGTTTTGGGCGCGTTTCCCCAAAAGGATGCCGCCCATAGATTGGTTCAGAAAGAATAGCGCTTTACAAACACACAGAGGAGTCATATAACTTAAACACACTTAGACAACAGAAGATATTACTGTAAGGGGAATAAGGAGGATCAGAGCTAGGTTGAGTCGTCTATAGGGAGTCAGTTGATTAACCTTGTATTATCCAAGGGATTTGGGTCCTTGCCATACGTTTAAATAAATGTATTAGGTTGAGAATGATCATTTTTAGTTGAGTCAGTTTCATGTTAAGCCAATAACTTTGGAGATGCTTGAAGGGAATCATTGCCACATTAATTCTAGGGCACACATCGAAATGCTGGAAATAGGCTTTGTTTTGCTCATTTCAAGCAAAACTTGAAATGGGAGCATAGAAGTGCAACTGCTTAGGGAGCACATCAGGATCTAAGTCAGATACGTAGTATCAAATCTAGGTGTCGATCAGTCAACGGTAGAGGGCGTCGGTGTATTCCCTTGAAGTAACAGCCTAACAGTTCTGCAGTGTCTAACATTAAATGAATCCTTTTGTTTACTATTTGTTATTTGGGAGCCGGTGATTATTATTTCGTTAGTAAGGAAGGGAGGCAACTTCTCAAAGCCTCGGCTTATGTGACGGGAACGCTAAGGTGCAGGCCTATACTAGTCACGTCCATCTTGCTGTGACGGAAGCTTCATTCATCCCGGAAGTGGCGCTGGGCGGAGAAGGGCAGGCGGTGGGGGGAGAGCGGTGAGGGAAGCAACGGGGACAGGGAGGAGGAAGGGCGGGGAGAGGGTGGTGAGGGGACGGGGAGGGGGCGGGGAGCGAGCATGAAGTTGGGGTGAAGAGGCAGAGGACAAGGGAGCGGAAGGGGCGGAGGCGGAGGCGGAGGGGAACGGGGATGGGGAAGGGTGGGGAAGGGGGATGGGACGGGGATGGGACGGGAATGGACGGGAAGTGGGTTGGGGCCACAGAGAGGGGATGGGGAGGGGAAAAGGGACTGGGAGGCGGAGGGTTGGGTGAGGAGGAAGGGCGCGGGGAGGAAGGTGGGGAGGCGACGGGGAAAATGGCGGGGAGGAGGGTGGGAAGGGACCGGGACGGGGATGGGGAGGGGATGAGGATGGGGACATGGAGGGGGGGGCGGAGTGAAGCGATGGGGTGCAGGGAGGGGACAGGGGGGTGGGGAGGGGCGGGGAGGGTGCGAGGGGCGGGGTTACGGGAAGAGGCGCCGGAGCTGGAGGGGGTAAGCAGCCTCTCTGCCCACCCATACATGTATGCATGCTCGAGGTCCAGACGCCTGAGAGGCGAGGGCCCCCCTCTACAAAAAGCCGTTCAAGGACATTAGGACCGAGCAGCTTATATATAGGATACACCCATACAACCCGTCCATTAACACCGGCCCGCGCATGGGCATGCGCAGAAACCAAACCTAAGTGGACGTTATTTGAAGGAATATAAAAACGGAAATCTGGGCTAGCTGAAGGAAGCTATGTTCTGCAATATTGGGCGGGGTGATTTGGGTTAAACATAGTTCAGACGTTGTTGGGATAGACGATTAGGCGCCGACTACATTACGCGCACCAAATCACACCCCCGACTTAAAACACAACACAACCTCTCCTACACTACAAGAGCACACATTGCAAACCTAACCGGATATAGTTAGAGTTGTGTTAGTCTGTGCTGCCGTGCTTGTGGGCGGGACTTGGAGAAAGGAGTCTGTGCTGGTTGGTGTTTGATTTATTGCCAAAGCGGGTGGTCGACTTAGTGAGTTGGCACTGCAAGTAGCCTGACGGGCGACTACGCATGCGCGGTATGTAGGGCGGCCGTCACCGGGGATCCAGCCTGGAGATCCATCACTTCCGGTCTGACCACTGCACTACATCCTGAGCCCAGCGCCGTGCGCACTGACACAGTGCAAGCACGTGTGTGTTTGACCCTGACGTCACTTCCTGTCTGCACGAATCTCTCGCTGTCAGTCGTCACGTGGATGTATTTATGTGTACATATGTATATATGTAAATATACACACACACATATATATATATATATATATATATATGAAGAGTTCAGGTGCAAAAGCACGTAAACATCAATCCAAAAATGGAGATAAACATTGGAATCAAACCCTCAACGACTTTACGTTTTTATTTCCTTCTCTTTGTTCATTGGTCCATAACCATGTGATCATATGGAAAGTGGAATTAGTGAGAATCAAAATTATCTTCTGGTAAGAACCTTTGATTTAAACTACATTTTTGGATTGGTGTTTACATGGTTTTGTGCCTGAACTCTTCATATGTTGATATGCATACATACAGCTCCACACCAATCTGACTACGTGTGTTGGAGGTACAGGGACAATGTCCCTGACAATACTGCTATACTCAGCATGTTCTACCCCACCTATATTATATGTTAATTCACTCCTTAAACATTTGTTGTAGTTCTATGATCCAATGCTATACCGCTCTGCTTAAAACTGGGGAAACAAAGCCTTAGTTGGGTGGTTCCACCGTTACGGTTCATAGGCCAGACCTATCGCCGATTGATATCATTATCGAACTAGACGAGACTTTGTAGCAACCAAGTCTAGTTTCACTGTAAATTTGCCAGAGGTATGTCTTCTAATGTTAATGGTGGAAAGACGAGAGTAATTAGTTTTTACCCAACCCAAATATAGTGAAAAGTTGACATGCCTTGTATATTAAACCACCCTCACAATACCATGTTAATTATTACATGGAAATACCAAATTTGTACTAATATATTTCAGACTTAATATTTACATCTAAAATATATATTTACAAGGAAACTATGCTTCACTGTTTCTGCTTGTGTGTCTTGCCCATCTGGCTTGGTGTGAAAGGGGTAGTAGTCACAGGGGATGATTATGAATCCCATAAGGAGAGAACGGCTTACTACCACGGAAGGCACGCAAAGGGACCCAGTTCTGCATTGGTGGTGTAATACCTACATATCTTGTTGGTAAATCAATTGTATTCGTCTGGATGTCATTTCTTAGTGCATTAGCACCGCCCCTCCAGTCATGAGTAATACAGCTAGTTATACAGTTATACACGACTTTAAAAGAATATGTAACCTATGCATGATGGATAGGATAAGTAAAAGAAATATGTAACCTACGCATGATGGATAGGATAAGTAAACTGATATGTAACCTATGCATGATGGATAGGATAAGTAAACTGATATCTAACCTATGCATGATGGATAGGATAAGTAAAAGGATATGTAACCTACGCATGATAGATAGGATAAGTAAAAGAAATATGTAACCTACACATGATGGATAGGATAAGTAAACTGATATGTAACCTATGCATGATGGATAGGATAAGTAAAGGGATATGTAACCTATGCATGATGGATAGGATAAGTAAACTGATATGTAACCTATGCATGATGGATAAGATAAGTAAAAGTATATGTAACCTCCACATGATGGATAGGATAAGTAAAATGATATGTAACTCATGCATGATGGATAAGATAAGTAAAAGACTATGTAACCTAAACATGATGTATAGGATAAGTAAAAGGATATGTAACCTATGCTTAATGGATAGGATAAGTAACGGGATATGTAACATATGCATGATGGATAGGATAAGTAAAGGGATATGTAACCTACGCATGATGGATATGATAAGTAAAAGAATATGTAACCTACACATGATGGATAGGATAAGTAAAATGATATGTAACCCATGCATGATGGATAAGATAAGTAAAAGACTATGTAACCTAAACATGATGTATAGGATAAGTAAAAGGATATGTAACCTATGCATGATGGATAGGATAAGTAAAGGGATATGTAACCTATGCATGATGGCTAGGATAAGTAAAAGTATATATAACCTACACATGATGGATAGGATAAGTAAAAGGATATGTAACCTACACATGATGGATAAGTAAAAGGATATGTAACCTACATATGATGGATAGGATAAGTAAAAGGATATGTAACCTACACATGATGGATAAGTAATAGGATATGTAACCTACATATGATGGATAGGATAAGTAAAAGGATATGTAACCTATGCATGATGGATAGGGTAAAAGGATATGTAACCTGTGCACGCTGGGTAGGATAAGTAAAAGGATTTGTAACCTACGCATGATGGATAGGAGTAAAAGGATATGTAACCTATGCATGATGGATAGGGTAAAAGGATATGTAACCTTTGCATGCTGGGTAGGATAAGTAAAAGGAGTTGTAACCTACGCATGATGGATAGGAGTAAAAGGATATGTAACCTATGCATGATGGATATGGTAAAAGGATATTGTCATGGGGGTGATGAAAATGGGAAATACTGTGCCTAGAGCGGGACTCGAACCCACATCTCTTTGCATTCCGGGCCAGTGTGCTAACCATTACACCACCTAGGCTCCCTGATATCAACACACCACCCATGCCTACCTGTCTATGCGGCTCCTTGCCTGAGAGGTCAGTGCAGACCACTACACTCGTCCCCCTGGAATTGTAAGTCTTATAATACTTACAATTACATACATACAGGCAATGCACTAACACATACATACACAGGGTAGGTTCAACAACTATACAGCGCAAATCTTGTACAGGATCCTGGTCACGGCAGCCAGTGTCATGGGGTGATGAAAATGGCAAATATTTTGCCTAGAGCGGGACTCGAACCCACATCTCTTTGCATTCCGGGCCAGTGTGCTAACCATTACACCACCTAGGCTCCCTGATATCAACACACCATCCTACACCTACCTGTCTATGCGGCTCCTTGCCTGAGAGGTCAGTGCAGACCACTACACTATGTAACCTACACATGATAGGGTAAAAGGATATGAGGTGCCATCTTTGAGGATTCCAGCTCAACTCTTTATCAATATTGTGAAGTTTCTTTTAAAGTCATTGAACTAACCAGGTTCACTTGTTATATAACAAGTGCTGACGTATGCAAGAAATAAACGGATATGGATGTCAGATATAGACTTTATCATTCAATAGATTGAACTTGCAATCCTATTGGCTTGGCTGTTGGTTTTACGAGGCAAGGATGGGGAGAATATGAATATTTGAAAGCAGGAAAGGAGACAGGTTTGTTGTTGAATTGATAACCTTTTCTGAGATAGTCAGTTTGTACCTAAAGGTGACTAAACTCATGGGTGAGTCACAGCGCACTGTTTTGGTCGTAGGTGGCCCCTACCTGGTGGTCAGTTCCATGTTGGGCGTCATTTTAAAATGTATATATTTTGTCGAGAGGGTACTGTGTGGCAAAATAACAGTGGGTGTTGTGGCAATTACACTTTACTTCACTACTTATGTGTTGTTGCATAGTTGGTTGCAGGTGTCATCATAGATTTCTTCATTACAGTTCAGGTGACACAAAGGAGCTAGAGATATTGCTCTTAGGACACTCTTCAGGTAAACATTCAGGGACCTCTAGATAATAGTCTCTAAATAAACCTTCTCGAACATTGCCTTAACAAAGCGGTTTCTGCTATTACTCACGCTCTGGTGGGGTTGGTAGGAACTACTCTTGTTGAGGCCAGCTCACTGTCCAACATGTTCTGTTTGAAAGGGCTCATAGAAGAAACCCACTCAGAAAGAACTCAAAACCATGAAAGGAAATTAGTCAGCGATGGATTGTCCAGTTCTGCTAACGCCACATATATATATACACACAAAGTAAGAAAAGGGGGAATATTGGCATATGTGCACTTCAGTGCCCCTTTTTAGTTGATGAGGTCGCACATATTTGTGGAACTGGGTATCTGATACCGGCATGGCTCCCCGATACATGCTGCCGGGACTGTTATGCACGGGACACAGTGCGGTGGCAGTGGGCGTGAAATTACACAGGGGGAGGCTCTATACCGCGCCACTGGAGAGGGAAGGGGTGGGGGTGGGGTTGGGAGGGAGGAGGACAGGGAGAGGGGGACTAGCTGTGTCGGCAAGATCTGTTAGAATCGCACCCTAAAATGGGACCCGGGAGATCTGGACTGATGGGGTCGAGGTGACTATCAAGTGAAATGGGTTTGGGTTAAAGATGTGGCAGCTGGGAGAAGCTATCTACCGGGGTTTTGTTGGTAGGGGAGGTATTTTTAGGGGTCAATATTTTATCCGTAAAAATACATCATTTGTCAGCTTTGCTGTACTGGGATATCCAACCATGTATGGTGATATTTATTAGACACTTCTTTTTCTGATGATAGTAAATGTTAGCAATGGGATAATATTTAAGAATGTGGAATGTGTTGGAGATATTAGATTGCATGCTTTGATTTATGTCCTTTCGTCTATAATAATTAATAGCGGTATTCCAAATTCCGCTGGTCCACCAGTAAACATTGAAGCTGAGACTCATCACGTGGAATCTCAGCTGCAGCTTACATATCGGAAGTTGGCGTTGGTGCCACTTCCAGCCCTATTCTTTATTATATATCCAACACCTTTAACTCAATTTGTACCTTCAACCATATGCCTTCTGATGACCAAACTTGGAAAGCTTCTTCGAATTGGTTTGTTTCTAAAGTAGATTGCACTGGAAATGTCTCAGAAAATATTTTATGTGAGCAGAAATAAGCTGTTTCTGTTTCTGTTATAAGCTGTTTCTGTTACCCGTCCTAGGTCTGAGCCTCGGTCCTTACTGAAGGGTCACTATGACACAGAATATCCATATTGTTATGTATTACACATCACAGATTCGCTCTATCTACTCTACACTCACCAGCTTCACCACGTCAGTCCATCCTGTCGATTACTGGTCTTATAAGGCGGGTCATGTATCATGTGAATACAGACTTGGCATTAACCTACGTTAGTTCTTACTGTTGAGACCTGACGGGATGGCTGAATGAGTTAGAGCGTCCGTCTCCCGTGTTGGTAGACCATGCGATCGTGGGTTCGAACCTGATCGAGTCAAACCAGTGACTTAACAATTGATACTTGTCGCTTTCTAGCCAGGCACTCTGCATTATAAGGATAGGGTAAGGACTGTTTGGCTCAGTATCAGGATAATGTGACTGAGTGGGATTTCAGGTCATGGTACTGGCGGGCTGGTCTCCCAGTGGGGCAGCACTACAAAGTTGCCATGAGTGCGCACTGTCACAAGTTGGTACCCGTCCTGATATGACCTTAGATGTTGCTAGGACGTAAAACAGCAACAAACAAAAAGCTCTTACTGTTGAATATTTCATGTTGTCATTGGCTTGGTGCTTCTACACAATCTGTTTGTGTGGGGCATGCGCCGTAAGCTACTACCATGACAATAGTTCTTCTCATTGCCACCAGAGGGCAGATTGGAAGAATATCTATTGTCAGCATGAGAGCGTTGGTCTTGCAGTCGTACAGTAAATGTCCATATATGGAACGATCGGCTGTAATAATAAACTGCAGAGATTTGGTGTTGGATAATACAAATCTCACACACATGATGAATATCTCGTACATTGTTCAAATAGAACCTGATATGCAGAGTGTAAAATGCATTACATGCTTACATCACAACCTGTAATATCAGTAAATATAGTTATAACAAGTAACATGTGATGGTTAGGATGAAATATATATATATAAATACATGCCGTGGTTTGAAAATATAGTACTTCCAGTGGATTCTGCAGCTTTAATAAACAGGTCTGTCGTCAATTCTGGAAATGCCCATATCAGAGGCATTCCCGGGCCACCATCCCAGTCCTATAAACTTGATATTGGAACCGATATCGGATTGCTTCCATTTGGTACTGCTTGGTGTTATTTGCTGCGGGAAGTTAAATGTTGAAATTAAAATATATTTTATTGATACGCAATGAAATTCCATCTTATGTTGATAACCAACATTGAATAAGGTGCTTAATGCTTTATGCAAATAAGGACATACTTGAGTCCATTGAAACTAGGTCATTAATATCAACAGGTGTATCAGTTTGCGCTCCGCATTACTATGATACACCAAGGACTGCATTGCTTTAGTGTCGGGATACTGTGGCTGGGACACTAGCATTGTGCAATACCTTTTTTTTTCTTCACTGCTTCATTTCTTTCCATTCTTCGTAATCCTGCCCGTCCTGATATGACCATAGATGTTGATAGGAGATAAATCCCCAACAACAAAAAACGAATCATATTCCTGCTCATTCCTACTTCATAGGACCAATATCTAAGTCCATGGTATTATAACTTCAACTGATGAATTATTATCTAAATACTGATATATTTTCTTAAGCTCATTATATCATACATTATTTGTTTCATTATTTAAAAACTTCAACTATTTATATATTGAACTATGACAACAAGTGTTGCAAAATTGCCAAAGCGTTGGAAGCGCGGGTATTGTAACTTGTAAAAGTTGCATCCTTCTTGGTAGATAGCACATGTATTCAAAAGATCCGTTTAAAACAAATGTGACTTTTGTGTAAATAATTGTTCCACTCACAGATAGAACTTAGAAGACCAATGCTATAAATTAAATATTCGTGTGAACAACATTCCATTTACACCCAAACGATTGCCAGAGCCACACGGAACCTCAGTGAGAGAACAATAATGATGCCATCAGCGCGCCCTGGCAAGAGGACCAACCCATATTTAATAATTTAACCGTAATTGTTTCTATGACAAAAAAAACCAATGCCCGACCACATTGCAAACCATTCCAGAAATTAGAGCGCCTCACGGGTATAGTTCCATATGCTAGTTCTTATTCACGACGGTTTCCTCCTTCAGGTTCTTATGATCAATAAACTCGGAGCAGCCCCCCACCCACAACCACATACAACCACGTACGTAACATGCTTTACTGGGGTGGGAATACTATTTGTGGGTGTTATTGATCGGCAGGCAAATGATACTCAATATGGCGGCTGGTTGGCATCTCCCCCTGGCGTCAAATAACCAAAGCTCATCTCGCAGGGGTCCTGCTTTTATATATATATATATATATATATATATATATATATATATGTATATATATATTTATATCCATGAACATATATATACACTACCAATGATCGTTTCATGTCTCCTACTGTGTTTTCTTATCTTTGAAGGCGTTGCACTGTGAAATGCCAGAAGAGAGAAGCTTGTTTTGGCGTCATATATATATGTATGTACATATATGTGCTTCATATACAGTGGTTCATATGTATAAAATGTCACAATGAAAACAGACTTATTGCGATAGCCTAGAGTTTCCAGCAGTGGAATTAGAGAGATAAACTGGCCATAGGTGGCGCCACCATATGCCTATGGCAGAGTGCAGAGATTGTTAGCCTACACATACAATAACCCAGATAAACAGAGAAATGTAAAATAATAAAAGATGACTCCTATTCGTCATGTATATTTGTCTAATGCATGTTCCTCGTATCATGCATAGGGGATTCATGGCGTGGGAAGAGACGGTACCCAGTCGATCACCTAGCGTCCATTTGGTGAACCTTGCATCACCACGCCAACCAGTGGGTATCGCGGTCGCTATCCACCCTGAATGCCGGCACTCACTCACTCGCCACACAGAGGCAAAGTCGTATAGGACGGCTAGGATGTGTGCTCTAATTTGAACCACCCATCCACCCAAACAATATAAGACTCACTGGTGGGATTCTGCCCCGTTGGACGTTTGGATAGGGCGAGGACTCTTGTTCGGCACATAATGATCAGCACTATAAAACCAAAAGTAAATAAATAAATAAATAAATACCGGTATTCACCATATCTTTGCCTCCGTGTCGAAAATATTCACAAAGTTTGAAAATGGCTGACCCTGGTGGCTACAAGCAAGGAATGAGGCATATGGATTAATATATCAAATTTGTTGGTGCGTTTATTATTAATATCCTCATAATAAAGTATACAGCGCATACATATTGCACAGCGATTCGTGTATCATTAGACATTTGAAGGATTCCTTGTTCTAGACATTCATCTCTATGAGGATCCATGCTTTCTACATGAGAGGCCTCCTCCAATTATTTATTCATCGAGATAAAGGCATCAGATTAACTCACCTCGCCAATAACATTCCATAACTACGCATTAGAGTCTGCAAGTTTATTGCATCAGGACGGATGTGTAGCATAATACCTGGGATGCTCGCCCAGAATAGTCGAACATTGGTCGACGTCCCGTCTAGGTATGACATTCCTTTCCAACCCCCGTGGACACTAGTTGGGTGACCAGGATGCTGTAGAGGCAAAGTTGAACCTTCCCTGTGCACGTACTGTAAGGGCGCTACCTGGATATTTGTAATTCTAAATCTGAGAATACACAATTCCAAACGGAGTGTAGTGAAATGCACTCACCACCTCAAATACCCAGGTACGTGTGGCTTGCTTGATTATGGAAGAGAACATATACATTCTAATGGTTAGAACGTTTGCATGGGAATGCCAGAAATGTGCGTTCGAATCTGCTCGAGGCATGGTGCTCATGCGTGTTGCTAAGCCTCCCAAAACACACATATATTTAGTTGTAGCATAGTTACATTTGTTCTTGAAGATTTATACTGCGTATTATGGATAAGCCTGAATAGACTTGTTTTCACCATTAGACTGTTTGTCGATAGAAAGCCTGAGCCTCCACTTTTATCGACCCAAGGGATTTTTAACCCCCCACACCACATAGACATGGTATGAGAGCATCTGGCCTTTGATGACGCTGTAAGTTATCCACAGCGGTGGAAATCCAAATTAGCAGAGGTGGGGGCACAGGGAATCGAACCACCAACCTTCAGATTAGGAGTCTGACCTAGAAAAAAGTCAGACACTCTAACCACTCCGCCACAGAGAACACCATACTCGCCTATGCTGATTACTTACTTTGTTAGCTAAGCAACACAGTTTGCACAGCGATGCCCTCCCATCATCAACAACAAACTATATCTCCCCACACCTTACCTGTCCTATCTTTCAGTAAACATACATCAGCTTATCAACAACAAACTACATCCCCCCACCCCTTACCTGTCCCATCTTTCAGTAAACATACATCTGCTTATCAACAACAAACTACATCCCCCCACCCCTTACCTGTCCTATCTTTCAGTAAACATACATCAGCTTATCAACAACAAACTATATCTCCCCACACCTTACCTGTCCCATCTTTCAGTAAACATACATCAGCTTATCAACAACAAACTACATCTCCCCACCCCTTACCTGTCCCATCTTTCAGTAAACATACATCAGCTTATCAACAACAAACTATATCTCCCCACACCTTACCTGTCCCATCTTTCAGTAAACATACATCAGCTTATCAACAACAAACTACATCTCCCCACCCCTTACCTGTCCCATCTTTCAGTAAACATACATCAGCTTATCAACAACAAACTATATCTCCACACACTTTACCTGTCCCATCTTTCAGTAAACATATATCAGCTTATCAACAACAAACTATATCTCCCCACCCCCTTACATTTCCCATCTTTCAGTAAACATACATCAGCTTATCAACAACAAACGATATCTCCCCACCCCCTTACCTGTCCCATCTTTCAGTAAACATACATCAGCTTATCAACAACAAACTATATCTCCCCACACCTTACCTGTCCCATCTTTCAGTAAACATACATCTGCTTATCAACAACAACTACATCTCCCCATCCCCTTACCTGTCCCATCTTTCAGTAAACTTACATCAGCTTATCAACAACAAACTACATCTCCCCATCCCCTTACCTGTCCCATATTTCAGTAAACTTACATCAGCTTATCAACAACAAAATACATCTCCCCATCCCCTTACCTGTCCCATCTTTCAGTAAGCATACATCAGCTTATCAACAACAAACACATCTACTTATCTCCGTCCACCCCATATATACCTGTCCCATCTTTCAGTAAACTTACATCAGCTTATCAACAACAAACTACATCTCCCCATCCCCTTACCTATCCCATCTTTCAGTAAGCATACATCAGCTTATCAACAACAAACTATATCTCCCCACCCCTTACCTGTCCCATCTTTCAGTAAAGTTACATCAGCTTATCAACAACAAACAACATCCCCCCACCCCTTACCTGTCCCATCTTTCAGTAAACTTACATCAGCTTATCAACAACAAACTACATCTCCCCATCCCCTTACCTGTCCCATCTTTCAGTAAACATACATCAGCTTATCAACAACAAATTGTATTTCATGCCACCTCCAAACCACTCTGACCGCTTGGCATATTGCCAATTTCACGGCCAGGAGACCTGGGGTAGTGGCCTAGTCCAGGGTAAAGGGACTCAAGACTGGATTTAGTACATTTGGGCCTTAAGGGCCCCATAGCTGGATAATGCCACGTCGTAAATTGTGATGGTCGAACATTTATGACCAGTGCGATCCAAGTTCACTGATCTTTATATATATATGTATGACACCAGCGAGACAGAAGGGAGCCATTTCCGGTACCGTATGAGGTAGTATATCGCTCAGAGATAATGGTACTACCGGTACCGTTTGGCCGCTAGTGCTCTGTATGTCTTCGGACGAGTACTAGGTACTCAGCAATCTCTTCAGTGGCTAACCAAGCACCAATAGCTTAGCCACTAGCATTTCTATTCCCAGCTCAGTGTTATATATAGCCTTTGCAGCCTGCCAAGATGGCATGTGTGATTGAATTAAGTAGTTGTTGTCGAGTTGGTGAAACAAAATCAGAATGCTATAAATATATAACAGCGTTTTCTAGCTGTTTTTGCTGCGAGACTGGCATATCGTCGATGAATATCAAAGTTAGATACAATTACTCAGCGCACTCGTCTAGATTGATAGTCAGCTCAGCTGAAAGCTTCTCCCACCTCGCACCACACAATGAATAAAAATAGAAATACCAATGTATACCATGCCTACGTTGAGCGTAACTGATGTATCGCTTCGTCGACAGAAACTGAATCGAAAAATAACTCTGTGAAACCTGAAATAGGATTCGCGATGACCCATCAATGCAGCTCAATATATCACCGAGGGTAGTGGTGGGGGGGTCAAGCAAAGTAGGGTATCTCCGTCTGGTTTTAGCTATCCACGCGTTCATGCACAGCTACACATCGACACCCACACCCATACACGCAATCATCAGTTTTGGCCAGCAAAGTCAGGCTAAGAGCAATGCCAGATACTAAACGCAAGACCAGGCTAGATCTCAGGCTACAGGCCAGGCCTGGCATGCGATGAAGCCAGACGTCAGGCCAGTGGCCAGGCTAGATGCCAGGTCAGAGGTTAGGTCAGTGATCAGGCCAGTGACCAGAATACATTAAAAGCCAGAAACAAAGTTAGTGACCAGGCCAGTGAACAGGCTATCGGTAAGGTCAGATACAAAGGCTGTCGCCGAGGCCAATGACAAGACTGGAGGCAGCGCCAGAAACATGGCTAGTGACCAGGCCAATGAGCAGGTTATAAAGGCTAGAGATAAGGTATATAACCAGGCCAGTGACCGGCCATATATGCAAGGCCTGTGGTCAGACCAGTAGCCTGGGTAGAGGCAAAGTCAGAAACATGACTAGTCATCAGGCCAATGACCAGGTTATAGGCAAGGCCAGACATAAGGTATGTGGCCAGACCAGTGACCAGACCAGAGGCAAAGCCCGAAACAAAGTTAGTGACGAGGACAGTAGCCAGGCGAGAGGCAAGGTGAGGGCCAGGGCCTGACAATGAAATGCGCATGCTCACTCACCTCTGGGCGCCGGGCAGGAGGCGAGCTTGACAAACACATGGTAGTAGGTCATCCTGAAGCTGTAGGCATTGCGCGTGTGGCTGCCTGGGCACGGCTCCTCGGCCGGCCCGCCGCCAGGTTCGCCCCGGCCCCGCTTGGCGGCGCCCTGCGGGTCCATCTTGAGCACCTTGATGAAGTAGCGTGGCGACCGCTCGCCCTTGTCCGGCAGGTTGTTGCGGCCGCACGCGTTGACGGTGCCGCCGTTGCAGACAATGCGCTGCTTGTCGCCAGTGAGTGTGATGTTGGTGCTGCTCTCACACTGCTGCGTCTTGTGCAGGTTGCGGTTGAAGGACAGCACGCGTGTGTGTTTGGTGCGCGGGTTGTACACGCGCAGGAAGCTCGGGTGCCAGCCCGCCTCCGCCTTGACGGCGAAGTCCAGGTCAGTGAGCACGCAGAAGTCTGAGTAGTTGAGGCTCTCGATCATCTGCGATGCCTGCTCGCCGAGCACCGTCACCTGCAGCCGGTAGTGGTACTCGTCCGTGTACGTGCGGTCCGACGGCGGCTGGTCCACACCGGCCCGCATCCACACGGAGCCGTCACGGGTCACCGAGATGTACACGGAGTGAGGGATGCCGTGACCGTCCGTGATGGTCGTGTAGCCCGTGTCCAGATCGCACCAGTCCGACCCTGCACCATGACCGGGTGGAAGCGACGGGGCGTGGCGGGGGGGGGGGGGGGAGGTCGGAGGGCCGGGGTGGGAGGTGGTGAGAAGGTGAGGGAGGGCAGGGGGAGGGTTGGGGCAGGGTGCAGGTTTGTCAGAAGGTGGTGTGGGGGTTGGAGTGGGGATTGGGGGTAGGGTGGGGGTTGGTGAGAAGGTGGTGTGGGGGTCGGGTGTAGTTCGGGGTGGGGGTTGGTGAGAAGATGGTGCAGGGGTCGGTGTGGGGGTCGGTGTGGGGGTTGGTGAGAAGATGGTGCAGGGTCAGTGTGGGGGTCGGTGTGGGGGTTGGTGAGAAGATGGTGTGGGGTCGGGTGTAGGTCGGGGTGGGGGTTGGTGAGAAGATGGTGCAGGGGTCGGTGTGGGGGTCGGTGTGGGGGTTGGTGAGAAGGGGGTTTGGGGTCAATGTGATGGGTGTGGTTAGAATGGGGGTAGCGGGTGATGGTAGTAGATTGGGTGTTTGATGGTGGTGTTGTTGATGGTGGGGGGGGGGGGTAGTGACGGTGGAGGTTGGGGTTGGAGGTTGGATGGTGGTGTTGTTGGGAGTATTGGTGGTAGGAGGATAGGAATTTGCGGGGTGGTGGTGGCGAGGGTGGCGGTGTTGGTGGTGGAGCGGTGGCGGTGTTGGTGGTGGAGGGGTGGCGGTGTTGGTGGTGGAGGGGTGGCGGTGTTGGTGGTGGAGGGGTGGCGGTGTTGGTGGTGTAGGCGTGGTGGTGTTGGTGGTGGAGGGGTGGCGGTGTTGGTGGTGGAGGGGCGGCGGTGTTGGTGGTGGAGGGGCGGCGGTGTTGGTGGTGGAGGGGCGGCGGTGTTGGTGGTGGAGGGGTGGCGGTGTTGGTGGTGGAGGGGTGGTGGTGTTGGTGGTGGAGGGGTGGTGGTTGCGGAAGTATTGACGGTGGTGACAATCGTGGTGGTAGAGATGGTAATGTTGGTAGGTAGTAGGTGAGGTGTGTGTGTGTGGGTGGTGGCAGTCATGATGGTGGTGGTGGTGGTGGTGATGGTCAGGCGGCGATTGGAGTGACGGCCAGAGGGTGGGGAAGGGGAGAAAAAGAGAAAAAGAACATTCATTTAGAACATTGTGTGAAATAAACACTACAATGAAAAATAGCACAGACAATAAAGTTACCTGCGAACTGATGAAGGGTGCGACTACTGAGAGTGGACTGTGATATCTATATATACATATGTATGTATATGTATACATAGCACATATCAAGTACATTTATTGCCGATCTCAATATTAATAACATGTTTATTTTACAATGAAATGGGGTCAACTCAATAGAGAACAGAAATATATCAGTAATTAATATTAGTATCATTAACTAGTATACATGTGATACTGGATGTATTGCAATTGGCTCAGTCCGGAGGGTAGGGCGGAAGCACACACTACTTTCACACTAACGCCTTGATATTTACCTGACTTGTACGCCTCTCTATCAATTAGTACCACTTAATGTCAGTAATCTCTTACGTATATTGAAATAAGGTATATTATTAATTCGTAATCTGTATTAATAACGATAGATAATTCTGCCGTAATTGTCGTGCTTCCTGCAGAGATAGACCCTTAGGTTTTCTGCCAGGACCCACCGATGCAGGCGATGTTCCGGATGGAGATAATAAAATAGGGACGAACGCTGAGTTACTGGACCAGCTCGTTATCTAATGTGGCTTGCGGAGATGGGTGTAGATAGTCCTCAATGAGGGTCCCCCGTCCATTTCCTAAGTCAACCAGGTGATCGTGATTAGAATATAAATTCCGCACTCTTACTGGCATGTCTTAAAACTTCCACCTGGAATAGTATTACAAGTTACTTGTTAATGTAATAAATAACATAGCATACTGAATTGCTTAATAATAGATTGGACCCACCCATTCCTCCGCCTCCTTTTCCTCCCCTCCTCCCCCTGCTCCCCTGCTCCCCCCTTCCCCTGCTCCCCTCCTCCCGCTCCTGCCCCTCCTCCCACCTCTCGCTGCTCTTCCTCCCGTTCCTGCCGTCGTTCTTCCTCTCCCTCTCACCCTCCTTTCCGTTAGACTTGACCCTCGCTTTTTCACCCCTCCCCCTCCCGCCGCCTTCCCTTGCCCACTTGATTCCCCGTCCGGCCAGCCCTTACTCATCTTCCCCTCTCAGTTTCCTCCCTTTTGTTATTCATCCCGTCGCACTAGCCTCTCCTCCATTTCCTCTTCTCCTAACAGCCATAGCTCTTCTCCTCCCCTTTCCTTTAGCCTCTCCTCCATTTCCTCTTATCCTAACAGCCATATCTCTTCTCCTGCCCTTTCCTCTAGCTTCTCCTCCGTTTCCTCCTCTTGTCCTAACCGCCATAGCTCTTCTCCTGCCCTTTCCTCTAGCCTCTCCTCCCTTTCCGCCTCTTGTCCTAACCGCCATAGCTCTTCTCCTGCACTTTCTTCTAGCCTCTTCTCTGTTTCTGCATTTTCTCCTAACAGCCATAGCACTTCTCCTCCCCTTTCCTCTAGCCTCTCCTCCCTTTCCGCCTCTTCTCCTAACGGCCATAGCTCTTCTCCTCCCATTTCCTCTAGCTTCTCCTCCCTTTCCTCTTCTCCTAACTGCCATAGCTCTTCTCATCCCCTTTCCACTAGCCTCTCCTCCCTTTCCGCGTCTTCTCCTAACAGCCATGTCATCCTCTCCTTCCACCCCCATACCCACTATTATTTACAGGGGCGATTCAAATCGAAACCGGAAATTGAACCTAAGATCATCAGATTAGCGCTATTTTCTTCCTGAACATGAGCAACTATGACTGACCTAAATCACAAAATGGGTATCATTCAGAAGAAGAGAAGTGCCTTCCCCACTATCAGTGCAACGGGAAAGAGCATCGGTCATTCGGGCAGGGTGAGCATCCTGCCGTCTGGGTGTATGATCAGAGATGGGATCTGCTCTCTCTCTGAATCCACAGCTGAAGGAACACTCTGCTGCTGCTTCCAGCCAGAACCCTTGTCCTAACAGCGTATTGCGTTGCCTGCATATCCGTATATTGTGCCAGGTTTCTGATGGCCACGTTCGAGTTTCGGCGATGTTGGGTGAGGATGGGGAGTCACTGATTGCCTTCTGTTACGGTGGTGTGTTCTGTCTAACACGACAATAGTTTGTTTGTTGATGGTTACATCCTGGTTGCATCTTAGGTCATATCAGGATGGCCACTGACTTGTGATAGTGCAAACTCATGCTGACCTTATAGTGCTTGCCCTACCGGGAAACCAGGTCGCGAGGACCATGGCATGATTTGCCACTCACTCACATTATCCTTGCACTCTCCCAGTAATGCCAAGTGCCGGGCTAGGTTGCAATAAGTATCAATTTGTAAGTCATTGGCTTGAGTGAACTGGTTTTCAAATTCCGGCAGTGAGAGGGGAAGTCTGCTCTGCCGATTTGGCATCGCGTCCAGTTAATGCCACTGCAAAGTGATACTTACTTTACGAGGCTGTCTTAGGCATTGACACTAGCTGCGGGTTGCAGTTACTGAAATAATTTTGAATATCAGACTGGGATACAGAGTAACTTTAGTGTCAGCTTTTTGTGTGGTTGGTCAGCGGATTCAAATTCCATGTTTGATCCTTGTGAGTTTAAGTCAATGGCTGAACAAGTGATACTAGTCAGTACTAGATAGCCAGGTGCTCAGGCCTCTTAGAACAGATTGACTAGCACTAACAGAAGAATATCCACGATTGACCCCCCCCCCCCCATGCGTAATCACCGAATGTAAACAAACGAGGTATGTTGTGTAGACCGTCCTCAGCATCCTGTCTACCCAAATCAGTCAACATAGTATCACATAAGAGTTGCATCGAACAATAACAAGAAAAACAGAGTACAAATTGTCATGATTGCAACCCCCTGAGTACGCCCACCTTATAACAGCAGAGTTGTGGGTTTGATTCCCGTTCTAGGCACGATGCTTCCCTGGTTGGCGACACATTCATGACACGGGTGCCGTGACCATCTTCTCGTACAGGCTTTGAGCAGTGATATGGTACAAATGGTACATGCTGAGTGTTCTATGATTAGTGACCCTGCTTTGTATCTGTATCTGTGAATGTAGACCCTAGTATGTGTAACACATACATGACCTATGAACGCAAACCGTTTAAACGATGAACGGTTCCAGATGTGGGAGTGTAGTAGTCGACACTGCCGTCTCAGGGCATGAGCCGGATGCACAAGTGAGCATGCCCAGGTTCATTGCCTGAAATGGCAGAAATGTGGGTTCGAGGACCGGTCTAGGCACACTGTTCCTATTTGTTTACAACACTCCCCACGATATTCTTCTACCCACCGTTCTCGTTCTTGTAAAGTGGGTCTTGGAATAACTGGTAAAGACAGGGAGTGTCCGCTATATCGATTTGGTGTATTGATTGTTCGATATGCCCGCTAGACGGTGCCACCCTCCGCATCCACTGCTGTGGTTTCTCCGCTGGGTTCTCATCCTTTTGTGTAGGGATGTACCAATAGCTGGTGCCCGGCAGTGTCACCGTATCGGATTATCTGACACCATTGTAATGCCTTGTGAAGCGCGGAATTATGCGACAAGACTCGACCTTCCGCACGGGAAGCCTACACTCTACCGATTAGGCCACCGATTGCGATGATAATTGCTGTGCGCAGAGAGGTTTGCTAAGCCACACTGCTGGCCGTGAAGATACTGCCATCGATCCTTCAACATAACGCCATCATAATGCCGAATGTAACTTTCATTCGGAAAATGGATCGGGCACTGCTGCGTGCCGAATGTTAAAGCTGCATCCTCCGACGGAACCTTTATGTTTCGAAGTTAAAGCAATTACCACCTAAATTTGATCCTAGATGTCCACCTTGGAAATTTATTGCCGTTTGGTGATCATATGCTACTCAAAGCAGCAACAAAATCAGTAAAAACATGTTTGTGCTGAATATAATTACCTTGCCCATAACGGATGAATGAGTTAACACTTGTGCTGGGCAGCAGTAGTCCAATTTTATTCAAATCTTTTGAATTTAGTATTATTAATATGAAGCATATGTTCATGGATGACGGTGTCGACTGCAAAATGAATGATGGTTCGCTTCATGTCAAACAGCTGACGAAGTTGTTCCCATTAAAATACTTGTTACTTCAAGTACAAGTAAAGTAGAAGACAGTGTTCAACGTAATGTATGTATCTAAAAATACGGCGGAAATTCAAAGCCTATAGAATTAATCTACCTTAGTATCATTACCCTATTCCAATCTTACCCTGTTGCAATCCTACTTGTAAATATCTACCAGCAATACATTATGTTAAAGGTCACACTTGCCAGAAATAACTGGTCCTGATACCTCACCCTAATAGGTTTGCTACAATGCACACTCTACAATCACAGTAACAGTGCTTTGGCGCCGGATAACAATTCTGCAGAATGGAATATATTTACCCAAATAAAAGGTTGTGAACTAGGAGCGGAAATAGCCATCAATGAATGCATTCCTGGTGTAGTCAGGTCACTAATCTGCCCAGGTGTAAAATTCTCCGATTAAGCGTATATTGAATATCGAGATGGCTAAATATGAAACAGCACTCCCTTTATATGGCTCACACTGGGGGAGGGAAACAATGCCCCTCTAAGCACAATCCGTCCCCCTTATCTCACCCAGACACACAGTCACCACAGGTTATCTAAGCCCATGATAGCCAGGTGGTGGTCAAAGCTAGGTGGGGGGTGAGCCCTGAAAGCAACCAATAAGACTGTTGATAACATCCACTTTTGGATGTATATAAACTGAATAAAACTAAGCATAAGGATCATTATCCATCTACACTTCTGCTGGTGCTGGACTCGAATCGCGTGTTGTGTCATGTGTGTCTCTACTATAGGGTAAGCTCTGATATATAATTCATATGGATAGAAGATATTAAAAGGGGGAATCAGGATAGTATGCGTTATGCAGGATAATATGCGTTATACAGGATAGTATGCCTTATGGAGGATAGTATGCCTTATGCAGGATAGTATGCCTCATGCAGGATCGTATACCTTATGCAGGATAGTATGCCTTATGCAGGATAGTATGCATTATGCAGGATAGTATGACTTATGCAGGATAGTAGGGCATTCTGGCCGTGTAGAGCCGTATCACTGATAACATGAGTAACCATAAGAAAAGATAACCACAACCCTCGCGTACCACCTAACTGGATCGGCCATAAATAGAATTCAAACGCCCGCATATATGATTTGCGGGGACCCGCAGGATACGGGATTTCATATAGGTGACATGCCACATACATGGGTAGGCGTGCGGAGAGTGATTGCATCAGGGAGCCTAGGTAGATTAGTGCTTCTGATGCTAGGCTCTGTAATTACAGTGGTTTGGGTTCTAGTTCCTCTCTAGGCTTGATGTTTCCCTTTGCTTGCAAAAGACGCAAGGATACTAGGATAATAGGCAATACCTAAAGCAGACACACACCTCATATAGCTTTAGCCCTATCCTGTAGGGCTGATTGATGTGACGTCACGGGATGCGCCAATTAATGCGACGTCACAACACATGTGCGTTCACTGCACTGATTGCATCCCACGCCTGGCCACGTGACCATATCGGAACCCTCCATTGGCTGCGTTAGGCCACTGCAGCGCCATCACTCACAGCGGCGATTGCCAATACTAGTGACCTACATTGGATTCACAAGCTATAACAATGAGCGACAACGACTATATTACAGAAGCTTTACCACTTGTAATGAAATAATGAATTAGTATCGTGGTGTTTTACAAATAGTAAAGCTGTATTGTCTAATGAATGCATCACCTTTTAAAAACCGAAGCACTTTCCTAGACATATCACTATATATATATTATTGTATTAACCGATTTGGAAATATCTGTATGTGGTAAGGCGTAGGAAAGACTCTAGTCCCCGCATGTTCTACAAATAATCAGAACGGCAAATATTCAAAATAGAATAATTATGATGATAATTAAATACAATCGCCCATCAAATCATTAGCAGACTATAACATAATAAAGCACACATGTTCCTTTGTCAGTTGTATCTATATATAACGTATACATATAGCACACGGATATTATGCATGCATGTGCCAGATCCATATATTTCACAGATTATTCCAATGCAATCTAACTTAGGCGGCGTTTGTTTAATCTAACAAGTGTGTAATACTCTCCCTTTTTTGGTAGATTAGTTGATTAAGCAAGGATATTTTCAGTCGTGGACGATTGGTCTTCCTCATTCCACTGCTCCTTGCCCTATCCTAATACTGCCGAGTGTCAGGCTAGGAAGCAACAAGTATCAATGTTTAAGTCATCGGTTTGACTAGACCAGGATTCGAACCCATGATCCCACGATCTACCAGAATGGGAGACGGACGTTCAACTGATTCGGCGATCCCGTGCCGTGTTCGAGGTTCTTCCACAGTTTTAGCAGTGTTCAGACTATGTGAGGTCCATCGGTATCGTTCTAATCAACTTATTTTAATAATAGCTAACTTCTTTTTCATAAATTTGAACACTGAGCATGCAACATTACTGTCGGTTTGTACTAATTACTATAATAAGTTTTGGCGGAGAGTTTGAGGCCAAGCTGTTCGGCGAGTTGGATGTTAGTAGTCCTGGTGCATGCGATCGATGAGGTGCGGCATCCGAATGGCAGTGCGATGTTGGTGTAGTATGCACCGTCTAGGGTTATGCCGAGTAGAGGTGTAGAAAGGGGGCAAGGGCGGAGCTGGGGATATGCACATGCGAGGTCTGTCCACCAAAGGTAGCAGCAGCCTGTGCCGAGTCGGGCTACCTCGTCTGCTGCGTCTATGATGTTGGGAAGGCTGTGGGTGCTGGGGTTCCCCTGGTAGAAGCACCTGGTGATGCCGTCGTTGACACTTGTGCTGTGTGGCCAGCTGAGATCCACAATGACGCGCCTGTTGGTGGAGTTCTTCTTGGGCGGGTCATCAGTGGGCTCGTCTGAGACCAAGGGTGGAAGGGGGGGGTCTGGCTCCGTGGTCTATTTCAGTTGCTATGTACCGCCTCATGACGTCGGTCTGAACTATGTCATCAGTGTGATTGGTGCTGGAGGGCTTTGGGGGGGTTAGGTGCCGTGTAGTCCGCAGGCCAGCCATATTCAAGGAACTCCATGACTTGGCTATCATGATAGTCTGCTAGAAGGTTTCTCCAGGCATTAATGATGAGGCCAGAGGGGATGGGTATCCGTTCCCTGATGTAGTTGGGTAGTGCGGTAGCCCTCACATGCTGATATATTGCAAGGTATTCGCGGTGCTTTTCCCATAGATGAATGCGTGGATGTGGCCATATCTCGTTTAGGATCGGCCTATAATCCATGGGGGTTAGTGGTGGGCATGAGTTCATGCTTGCGATGTAGGCATCATCGCCTGTGTTGTTTATTGTTTGCTCATTGTTGTTGTCACCAGTGGCGCCATCGTGTGTGATGGCTATCGGTTGGCTGGCCCCAGCGGCGATTTCAATTGGCGGCCATTTTGCATTTGGCAGGCCTGTGGCACCACTTGTCGTAACTTCATGGAAGCTGTTCTCTTTACGTGAGGGTTGAGCGGCATCGTGTGTGGCATGAGCCCGGACACCATCAATGCTGTTAGTCGAGTGATTGTCACTATGATCGTCACTTCGTCTCTTAGTAACGCACCTCAGGGATTTGTCTGCGCCTTTTAGAGCCTGGTCGGGTTCCTTTCTCTGGATATAGGGGGGCCTGAGTGGTCACTTCTGCCGGTGGGCTACAGTTATTGGCACGGGATCGGGTGGCAGTGGATGTGCCACAGTGTGCGTCTTCGCCTACCGGGTGAGAGATGGTGTAGCTGGTTTTGCTTTGCTCAGGCACGTCAGGCTCCTCGTTTGTTAGGTAGGTGGTGCACGGGGAGCCACCACTCAAAAACCCTAGGTGGTTTGTTGTGCGGATGATGAGGCTGTCTGGGTTGCTTTCCTCTCGTTGAAACGTTTCTTGTTCATGCATTCCTTCTCCTTGTGCATGTTTGCCCAGCGGTACTTATTTGTGCACCATGCGCACACATGTGCCTTTTTGTCTCACAATTGTCCATGCATGGACATGAAACCGCAACCATGGGTGACATGGATTCCCATCTTTATCATGGTTGAAGTCCTGTCGGTTCTCATTCGATCCGCCAGTGCTGCCAGCTGCCTGACCGGTGTTGGAGGTGGGGCGATTGCTGTTCCTGATTGGAGTTGTGGTACCTATACAGACTCCCACTGCCATGATGTCCCATTGGAGATCTTTCACCACGTATTGATCCAGCCATCCATTCGGCAGCCGCCGATCTTCTATCATCAAGAACACTCGCTCGGACCATAGACGGCATGTTTCCCACCGACAGTCTTTCGCCATGGTAGCTAGTTGGTGGATGTGGTCGATTATCGGATCTGTCCATGAGTCGGGGATCTCGGGTGCCCTGAGCATAGTGCACAATGCCTCAAGATATTCAGGCCAGGTCGCCTCGCTGAGGCCAATTTTGTCCCTCTTATCTCCCCGAATTACATACAAATGAGGAAGCGAAGGCATTTTACCTTTGTGTGTCTTGTGTTTGGTGACAAGGGCTGTCCTGGGTGCGGCAAAGTCCTTTGTCACTCGAGTTCGACGTTGGCTCAATTTATCGGGCATGGGTTGGCGTTCGGCATCAATGTCACTGTCACTGTCATATTCCTCGGAGGTGTTGTTGTCCCGATGGGCAGATTTCCTTCTCAGGTGTGAGTTTTGCTCGAATGCATTCATCCTACCAGCTAGTTCGGACCTGCTTGTTGACATTTGGGCCGCCACGGCCCGACTGACAACTGAGCTGATGGCTTGGATGATATCGTCTGTAGCTGTCACCTGGGTTGAAGTTGACGGTTCTTGTGCGTCTGTCATTGGCGGTGCTTTGCGAGTCGAGGGGCGATCCAGGGAGGTGTCGGTGGTATCTCCATGGCAGTCAGGTTCCGTCTGTGCCTTCCTCGGTTTCCTACGGTCCTTGGGGCTATCATTCTTGTGTGCTTTCCTCGATGTCTTCCTTGTGTTTGGCATGTTATATCATATTATGTAAACACAGGTGGCAACAGGTAGACTGTGTACGAAGTTACATGGCATGGCGTTACATGGCGTGGGGTTATGTGGCGTGTCGAAGTAAATTGCTACTAGACGTATAGACATTGAGCTGTGTCGCCGGAAAGTTATTTTGTGAATGTCAATAATAAAGTCCCGATTGAGCTCAAACCGTATCGACGGCCATCTAAACTCAGGTGTAGATAGGTATGGAAGTAGTAGGGACACAGATAAGGAAGTTTCAGACGTCAAATATCTTTGAATAAAAATGTATCAAGTATAGACGCTGAGCCGTATGGACAGGTAGCTGTGTCGACCATAAAGTATATTTTTTAGGCTCAGGTTCGGAAACTATGTGGACGACGGTATCAGCAGTGAAACTGTGTCGACAGTAAGTTTACTAGGTATCCTGTGTATGAATGTCAATATTAAAGTCCCAAATAAGCAAGATATCTGTATGGACACTCAAACCGTATCGACCGACCGTCGCAACACAGGTGTAGATAGGTAGACTTTTATTGATGTTTTAGCTCACAGTTTCATTGTCGTGTCACAATCGGAAGCAAACACAGGTAGCAACAGGTAGACTTTGTGGAGGTTGCATGGCATGGTGTGGTGTTACGTGGCATGGACGAAGTTAGGTGCTTCTCTGACCAGAGCTGTGGGAGTTGTGACTTGAGATCGGCTGGGAGGGACCCGATGATCAATTTGGCGGGAAATTTGAAACGGTCAAGTCAGGTCGAATGTCGCTAGGGGCAGCCGGTGGAGTTAATCCAGCTAATCCGGTATATACTGTGAGAGGAGGGCACCGCATCGTTGGGAACTCGGGCCAAGGCACGCCACTTCTGGCGGATTATGTAAGTGCGGGGGAGGTCTCCACCCCGTAAATTACCCTTGTTATGTATAACATGCACAATTACTATAATACATTGGAAACAATGGGATTTAGCCATGACATTTTACTTTTTTACTTTTGTTTGGTAAATATGTTTATTCTGCAGAATAAGTATTTTGTCGCGTTGTGTTAAATTCAGTTACTATTCCCTCCATGCACAAATCAATGTCTACTCAGTGCGCCACTTTCTGAGTTTGATGCTTAGGATCAAACCTTAATATATGCTTCGATTTCGAAAATGTGTGGCTTTCATGCGACTATGCAGCTTTAATTACGGAAAGCTGCTTTTGTTTACTGGAATCGATTCTACAACAACGTGGGACGCCGCTGTACAACTGTTGGAGACCCTAACTCCACAACAAGCAGCCTAAAAGGTAGCCAGAATGAAGACACTCCTATCCACGCTCCTGTCCAATTGTACCCAAGACCGTCGCACACTAGCCGATAATCGGACCTGGACACCGTGAGTGAAGAACGAGGCAGGATAGGCGAAGTGTGGCTGTTTAAAACAGAATATTAGAAAACAATATATACATACATGTGTGATGCATAAGTATTATGCAAGTATAAAGGCGCGGAAGGGAATATATTATTATTATTATCAATTATTATCCATTTATTTAGTTCCTGCTCCCAGCCATAGACAACATGTCGGCCATTGTAGTTGTCATGGAATACACAAACCAGAAGTATTGGCTGTGGGGCGTCCATAAGCGGTTCTAAGCATTCCTGTTTCCGGGTTCTGACTAAGGAAGTTACAGATTGTTGACACCCCTTAGCACCCTGAGTCCATTCCTGGCATTGGTGTCAGGGTGAGCAGTACAAAAAACACATGACATCTTCTGAGTACCAGGTTGCATACTATTCAGGTATGCAATGCAATAGTTCTGCCACAGCCACCAGAGGGCGGGTTACAGAGAAACTCCTCTAAAACGCCTTTTCCCAAGAGCCTGTTGCATATTGACCACCAGAGGGCGGGATGTGCAGAAAAGCTTATAACGACCTTTCCAACAGTGCTACTTACTCAATGCGATAGTTGTTTACACTGCCGTCAGAGGGCGTTTGGTGGCGAAAACCGTCAGTACGACCTGTTCTGTAGAAGATGCTTCACACTGAACTTCTACATTGCTAGACAGTAAATGACAAAATCGCCTCCTGACACTCATCCACCCGACTAGTTCACGAAGTTGTTCCCCACCCACCCAACTACTAGTACTACACATGTATATATAGCCTATGCTGCTTGGCTCGGGTTCCCAGATCCGGCTGTTGAATATATTGTCATTGTCGTTCTTGAGATGAATCAGTTCTGCGTCTATTGTTTCTTCATCCGGAATCAACAACCAGAGCCGATGCAAATTGTCGTGTAGTATAAGGCGGACTTGACCGGAAGAGACTTCCGGAATAACACACACCAACTCATCCCTATAGAGTCCCTTGAAACGAGCGACTCCGGTAGGCAATGCGTGATGTTCTCACATACACAAATATCAATAAATCCATAGCGAGGCTCTCTGTCAAACACCATGGACACCTACTTTGTTATTCATTCCCCGTTTAACAAATCACATTCGTGGTGATCTGATTTTAAGACCTGTACGAGCCGAAACCAATGCAATGTGAAAGCGAGACGCGATTGTTTATTCACAATGCATTATACGATTTACATCATGGGCCTGCCCTCTGATGGCAGTGGACAGAATTAATGTAGTGGAGAGTAGTTCACTTCACAGCTCTGTAGGAAAGGTGTAAGAGGATATTCCCACCACCGACCTGCCCCCTGATGGCAGTAGGAAGAATTAGTGTAGTGAGTATCAGCTCAATCTGCAGCATGCTCTGTAGGAAAGGCGTAATAGAAGATTTCCACCACCAACCTGCCCTCTGATGACAATGGCAAGAACTAATGATATGAGTAGCAGCCCCGCTGTATAGCATACACATAGGAAAGGGCGTATAGTCGATTTCCACACCAACCCGCCTTCTGATGGCAATGTAAATGACTAATGTTGTGGGTAGTAGTACACATTGCAGCATACTTTGTGGAAAAAGGTCTGATAGTAAATTGCCATCAGCAACTCACCCATTGATTGCAGTGAGAATAACTAATGTTGTTTGAACCAACTCAGTGCGCATGCTCTGCGGAAAAGGCCTATTATAATTGCAAGGCCTCGATTCAAAATAAGAACCTGGCAGCAACCAGCCGGTGCTTCTCTCCTAGAGCTCTGTGATGTCAATGACTTGTTTGAATTTAGATGTTAAGATGTTAATTAGAATGCAACCTGATAATACTTTCAATTTCAGCTGCGAATAATATGTGCAATTAGGATGCACGGGAACTAGTGTCAATTTGGGCTTACTTAATTAAAGCTACATAGTAAGATGAAGCATCAACTTTTCAAAACGAATGTAAACTATCTAAAATTGATTCTACATATCTAACTTAGATAATGATGCACTTATTAAACAGTTGTTGCCACATAGATGTGAATACTGCATAAATATAATAGAACAGGTTACTACTGAAGCCTATGGTGTCCGAGTTTTGGCAAGCTTGCCTAAACTAATTCAACATATTTGCACTTCAAATATCTCAAAACTTAGTCATTTAAAATAAAAGTCGCTTCAAACTAAAGTAAGGTAGTTTATGACAATCAATTTAATATAGTTATCTCGGAAAAATAGCAGACACTAAAAACAGGTAGCGATTGGTTCCCTGAGTGGCCATACAGGTAGTGATTGGTTCCATGAGTGGCCATACAGGTAGCGATTGTATCCATGAGTGGCCATACAGGTAGCAATTGGTTCCATGAGTGGCCATACAGGTAGCGATTGGTTCCATGAGTGGCCATATAGGTAGCGATTGTATCCATGAGTGGCCATACAGGTAGCGATTGTATCCATGAGTGGCCATACAGGTAGCGATTGGTTCCATGAGTGGCCATACAGGTAGCGATTGTATCCATGAGCGGCCATACAGGTAGCGATTGGTTCCATGAGTGGCCATACAGGTAGCGATTGTATCCATGAGCGGCCATACAGGTAGCGATTGGTTCCATGAGTGGCCATACATGTAGCGATTGTATCCATGAGCGGCCATACAGGTAGCAATTGGTTCCATGAGCGGCCATACAGGTAGCGATTGGTTCCATGAGCGGCCATACAGGGAGCGATTGTTGACCCCCTTCAGCATGCAGGCCCCTGACGCGTAGAGACTAACAGCTGTGAGGATGCATGGTTGGATCAAAGCATGCCATTTGTATGAGGCGACCTGGGAGGAAAGGCAAGGAAGAGGCGACAGAAGCCCACAGAAATAATCGATAAACTGGAAATATCTGATTTTCGTTTCATGACTGGGGTATGTTGCTGACCGTCCGCCGGTGGAAAACTATTCAGTTCTCAGAACGCGATTTGCTTATTCCAATCGTGTCCATGCCTAATACGGAGTTGTGTGCCGTATTTTGGGTTAAGAAACACTTTTCGCAAGTTAGGGTGGCTGCGGGCGAGCCAGCCTTCCAAATTCCGACTAGAGCAGGAGACTACACGCCGCTGGGCTAGGCAACTCTGCAGTCTACTATAAAATTGTTCGCTTCATTAGCGGGCTTCTCCGGGAAAAAATTCTCATCACTCCTTGCGTCGGGGCAGGTGCACCTATCTCCAGGGGGCTATGAGTGACGAAATCCGGGTTAGGGGTGACTGATCATCGGATGCGGTTTATAAATATATTTTGCACCCGTTGTCCGAGAGAATAGTTGCAGACATTCGGATTGCCACTAACCTGGGGAGTACATTAGTGCTGTCTGGGAGGGTCCTTGGACTTGGCATTTGTAGCCCAGCAGATACTTACATACGTTAATAATTGATGTCGATAAAATAATAAAGAATGTATCCACCACACTGCCTTTGGTTTAATGCATACTTACAACAATGTATATACTAAAGTATATGCTGATGTAAGGATTGCATGGTGCTGCCCCCTCCCACTGGTTCGCCGAACCAGTCGGGAGGTGTCCGGCTATTCCACCAGCTGGCGTGACCCGCGATACATATACACCACTGATCTGGCGCTGGCTGCTTCACTTCGCCAATTGCCAGAAACGCCATATGATGACTTTACTTTATTATTATTTTCTTTTTTCTTTTTCGGTAGGGCATTTGTAGCCCAGCTAGTTACTTACATACATTGATAATTGATGTTGATAAAATAATATAAAGACTGTATCCACCACACCGCCTTTGGTTTAATGCGTACTTACATATAGATATATATATATATTAAGAGAGGTTCACGGTGTGCTAATTTGGTGCTTGCTGGACTTGCTCCCAAACATGAGCCCTTCGCTGGTCTGCACTCCCGCACCCTCCCAAACTTGTGTGACTTTTAGTTCTCCGCTCGGGCACTGGGTGTCACCCCAAACTACATAAGAGGCAGCTACTAGATAAAGGATTCACCCGGTACTCGCAGTACACGGGTGAAGACCAGCCTTATATAAAAACCGTCGAAAAAGCAGGTTAATGAAATGAGAGCCTAATTTCACAATCTAAGAAGAAACATTTATTCTTTGTAGATGTCTTCATATTTCCCCACTACCTTTGAGTTGAAAAATATAATAAAACATCTGGTTTAATGTGATTTAAAAGTGAAATTGATGGCGTTCTATGGCCGCCATCTTGTCTTTTTGCATTCTCTCCCATTTCACCAACTCTGTGCCGATATAAGTAACCATTTGACACTGGAGCCAGGCATTCTACTTCCTGTTCCATACTAAAGCTATTTTCACCCGTATTTACACTAGGTTGTCGTTCACTTGTATACTACAAGTATTGGGTGAATCTTTTATCTAGGCAGCTACATGCAATAGTGCTTGGAAGTCAAACCGTCATTGAGTTCATACTTGGTTTGTCAATATTGTCAGATATTGATCCTTACAGATAGTGTTTGGTATTGATCGCCACATGGGTGCTTTATTGTATTGTAGACTCGTACATCCAATAGCAAACTTCTACGACAACACTCAACTGTATATTCTGGTGCTTTTGTTGTCAAGCATATCAAAGTTGATCGTAGGTTTACACCCAATGTGCGCGATTACTTTATATCAGCATCCACGTTCTGCACGATGACACTATCGTGAGCAATAAGTAAATATATACAATACATATGTATCTATTTATATATATATATATATATATATATATATATTATGTATTTATATTATCCTTGCATAGTCCGATGGTTTTGATTTTCTCTCATTTTCTGCAATAAATATATTACATTGATGATTATAATCTTTCATACTTTAGCTTGAATTAACTCTGCTTGAAAATGTCTGATTTAGGGGCTATTTGAAGTGAAAACATGCTAAGTTAATTTTGGCAAGCTTGCCAAAACTCTGACCACATAGGCTTCAGTAGTAACAGGTTCTGCTAAATGGCCTCAGTAGTCCCTTCTATGTATCATCGAATGCTTAATAACTGCACCAGTATCTAAGTTGCATATGTAGGTTCAAATTGACATAAAGGCTTAGCTTTTGAAAATGTGATGCTTTCATCGAACTATGCAACTTTAATATGACATTTGAGGAGAAGTACCTAAGACCAGTCAACTACTAGACGGACGTAAACAATAATGGAGGCACCCATCCTGATAGTAATAATAATAACACGGGACGGCCCAGATCGATTCCATTATCGCCCACCACCGCCGGATTAACCAGGCCGTTGATGCGCGCGCACCGTCCTCACATCCGGTGCCGCTTTCACAGCGTTCAGTCCTGACGTCAGGGGATCTTATGATTGGATGCAAATCCGAGCGTTGATTCGATTGCCTCCTTCCCCGTCGATTGGAGGGGACGGATATCCGCCAAGAGGCAAAGCGCGGGGGATTCTGGGAGGAGAATCGTGGTATGGCGCTACTGAATGCTGGCGGGGTGCTTGGCGGGACCGGCTCCCGTTATGACGCGATCGAAGGTTGGCTTTGGGAGAGTGATAATCTGCGCAGCTTAGCGCGCGGAATTGTGTCCTTCTTTCTAACTGATAAGAAAGTGGCAGCTCGGGTACTGTGCAGGGATTTGACATTGTCACTCGGCGAAAGGGACTATCGTGTACAGTCAGAGGGGAGAACTATGTCATGACAGGGCTAAAGTCAATCTTTATGACATTCCATATACTCTAGATAGGTCGATATACTCTAGATATATATCTAGTCTCGCCGACTTCATATATATATGTACATATAATCGACAGGATATATTTAATATATATATAATGGATATGCTATATATATATATCTACTTAATATTATATGTAGGGTATCTAATTATAACAACAATATCGGAGCTATGTAATCCTTGACTGAAAGAAAGATTCCTCCTGGAAATATTATAATGATTCTCATCTGGAACTGACTGAATTTAGTACACAACCAATCACTCTAATTATGTCGATTGGCCGGCACGGTATGAAGGACTAGTTATATGTTAGTTTTTTACTTGACTCGGCTGAGGATCGAAACCATGACCTGATCCATGGGAAGTAGATGCCCTACCTACTCATCCATCCTGTCCCGCCTGTTTACAAAGCAATGGATGCCTTCAGAAAGGCCGGAAACTGGGGCAGACCCGGGCTGTGTTGGGAGTGTGGGTTGGGAGGGGTGTGGGGTACGGGTAAGGTACAGGGCACCTTCTGACAAGCAACACAGCCTTCTCAGACAACCCTGTTACACGAATTTCCTTTTGCCGCTGACAATAGTCACCAGCATGCACAATTTCCGGTGTTGCAGAAATCAATATCACATTTTAAACCACCTATTATAGGAGACCAAGCGTCTGCGGAACGCTATCTGTACACACGACGTGGTCACGTAACACCAAGCCTCAGTCCAGAACACGGATTGAGCTAAAACAAAAAGCTTGTTTTATTTAATGATGCTTCTAGAGCACATTGATTTTTATCATCGGCTATTGAACGTCAAACATATGGTCATTCTGACATATTTCTTTGGAGGAAACCCACTGCCGCCATATAGGCTATGCTTTCCGATAAGCAGCAAGGGCTCCTTAATATGCACTTTCCTACAGACAGGACAGCACATACCACAACCTTTGATGAACCAGTTATGGATCACTGGTTGGAACAGAAAATAGCTCAAACTGCAAATGTGTCCACTGGGCGGGATCGATAGGATGACCCACACCTTCACAGGTCACGGATTGAATTCAATGCACACCAGCATATCCTTAGTGTTATCTGTCCTCCTTAACGGTGCAGAGTCTGATGGCTTGAAGTTTCCGCAGTCTTCTGAATACATTAGATTGATCGCAATAATCTAGTGTACTTCACTTTGAATTAACTTTGATTTCAAATGACTATATTTGGATATATTTCAGGTGACACCACATCTTTCAGCAGTTTCATGTTCTATTGAATTAGCTTAAAGCATCAAATTTTCAAAACCAAAACAATTATCTAGATTTGATTCTACATATCTAACGTATGGCCCTGGCACACTACGTCGTAACGACGTCAGCATAGGCACAACGTGAACATAATTATATTACGTCGAACTTCTCGGCATAGTCTGCAAATTTCGGCACAAGTTGGACGTCGATGTGGCGTAGTTGATGAGAACATAACGTTGGTAAAGCATCGTCGCAACGAGAGAGGACGGGCCAACGAACAATCAACCAACAACCAAACAACCAACCAAACAACCAACAACCAACCAACCAACAACCAATCCACAACCAACCAACAACCAACCAACCAGCCAAGAACCAATCCACAACCAACCAACAACCAACCAACAACCAATCCACAACCAACCAACAACCAACCAACAACCAACCAACCAACAACCATTCCACAACCAACCAACAACCAACCAACAACCAACCAACCCACCAACCAACCAACCAACCAACCCACCAACAAACCAACCAACCAACCACCAACAAACCAACCAACCAAAAACCAACAAACCAACCAACCAACCAACCACCAACAAACCAACCAACCACCAACAAACCAACCAACCACCAACAAACCAAACAACCAACCAACCACCAACAAACCAACCAACCAACCACCAACAAACCAACCAACCACCAACAAACCAACCAACAACCAACAACCAACAAACCAACCAACCACCAACAAACCAACCAACCACCAACAAACCAACCAACCACCAACAAACCGACCAACCAACCACCAACAAACCAACCAACCAACCACCAACAAACCAACCAACCAACCAACCACCAACAAACCAACCAACCAACCACCAACAAACCAACCAACCAACCACCAACAAACAAACCAACCAACCACCAACAAACCAACCAACCACCAATAAACCAACCAACCAACCACCAACAAACCAACCAACCAACCAACCACCAACAAACCAACCAACCACCAACAAACCAACCAACCCACCACCAACAAACCAACCAACCAACCACCAACAAACCAACCAACCAACCACCAACAAACCAACCAACCAACCACCAACACATCAACCAACCAACCACCAACAAACCAACCAACCAACCAACCACCAACAAACCAACCAACCAACCAACCACCAACAAACCAACCAACCAACCACCAACAAACCAACCAACCACCAACAAACCAACCAACCAACCAACCACCAACAAACCAATCAACCAACCAACCACCAACAAACCAACCATCCAACCAACCACCAACAAACCAACCAACCAACCACCAACAAACCAACCAACCACCAACAAACCAACCAAACCAACCAACAAACCAATCCACACCCAACCAACCAAACCACAACCAACCCACCAACCAACCTACCAACCAACCAACCAACAACCAAACAACCAACCAAACAACCAACCACCAACAACCAACAACCAACCAAAAACGAACCAATCCACAACCAACCAACAACCAACCAACAACCAACCAACCAACAACCAATCCACAACTAACCAACAACCAACCAACAATCAACCAACAACCAAACAACCAACCAACCAAACAACCAAACAACACACCGTAGATCTAATGTCACCGACGCACCTCTAATGGTTGTCTAATGTCGACATGATGTCAGCGTAACGTCATCCCGACATAACGGCTTGACGTCGAGATGCGTTGAAAGTGTTGAACATGTTCAAAACCTTGACGCGCGCCGACATAACATGACATAACGTGACGTATCTCGATGTCGGTCTAACATCATTCTGATGTCATCATAACGTAACCCAACGTACCTCAATGTAATGACCAAAAGTCACCTATGCCAGGCTTACATTGGCTCTTATTTCGTAGTGTGACAGGGGTATTAGATACTGATGCACTAAATAAGTATTTGTTGCCACATAGAAGGGAATACCAAGCCAATTTAATAGAACCTGTTACTGCAGAATCCTATGGTGTCAGAGTTGTTGCATGCTTGCCAAATTATGTTCACATGTTTTAATTTCAAATATATCAAAAGGTAGCCATTTCAATTAAGAGTTACTTGAAACTAAAGTAAGGTAGATTATACTGATCAATTTAATATACTTATCTCAGAAAAATGTCAGAAACTCAAAACCATCGGACTATGCAACTTTAAGTGTCCATTCTATGGAGCAACATATACTTTATTTGTGCCCCGATATGTACGAGTCTACGAGAGAATAGGCAACCAATGACGTCATCAATACCAAACCCTATGTAAGAGCAAATCTACATGAGTGTCTTGGTTTTGAATATTTGATGATTACATCGGACTATGCAGCTTTAACTCAGAGCCCACGCTAAAAGATCAAGGGGTAGATGACATAAGTACAGGACGACAAACAAATAGGGCTCCAACCTGAGATGGCATTTCTGATAGAGAACCCTGCTAACTGTTGGCTTTTACCCCGGGTATATCCCTCATGTGACACATTATGTATGAATTGTACTGAGGTGCACTGACCTCCCCAGGCGAAATGCCACGTACACATGTAGGCATCGCTCAGTTGATTGCATCAGGAAGCCTAGATACAAGATTCACCCCGTACTGCTGCAGTAGAGGTGCAAACCAACCCTTTGTAAAAGCTGTCGAAAAAACGGGTCAATGAAATGAGAGCCTAATTTCAGAATGTAAGAAGCAACAATTATTCTTTACATCTGTCTTATTATTAGCCCGCTACCTTTGAGTTGAAAAATATAATATAATATCTAGTTTAATAAGATTTAAAAGTGAAATCGATGGCGTTCTATGGCCGCCATCTTGTCTTTTTGCATTCTCTCCCATTTCACCAACTCTGTGCCTATAAAAATATCCATTTGATACTGGAGGCAGACATTCTACTCCCTGGTCCATACTAAAGCTATTTTCGCCCGTATTTAGACTACGTTGTCATTCACCCATGTACTACAAGTACCGGGTGAATCTTTTATCTACAGGAAGCCTAGCTTGTCTAATGATTACGATGCTATCACCAGAAAGGGCACAATTGTGGGTTTGAATTACACTCTAGGTGCAGTCTTCTCAATTCGCCAAAAATGCCAGCCACACTATTTGTTGCACGACCGGGCTTCTGCACCTCGTGTGAGATCTTTGGCGTTCAACTATTTTTTAGTGTTCCCTCTAAGTGCACGACCTAAATATTTGCACTTGAAAGCATGAGAGTTACAATTCCAGAGGGACGAGTGTAGTGATGGGCACTCACATCTCGAGCTGACATGACACATACACAGGTAGGCGTGAGGAGATTGAATGAATCTAGGAGAGGATCCATTGAGAGGATCCAAAGAAGCGCAACGAAGCTTGTACATGGATTCAATGCAATACCCTATGAACAACGTATGCATCATTTGAAGATCCCAAGCATGTACTACAGACAGGCCCGGGGGGATATGATTGAAGTATTCAAATATCTCCATGGTATCTACAAGACAGGCGGCCCCCTTATCAGAGACTCCAACACCAGGACCAGAGGGCACTCCCTGAAGCTGAGGAAGCGGTACTCCAGAGTGGACCTGCGACACAACTTTTTCGGCTTTAGGGTGGTTGACCGGTGGAATGACCTGCCGGAGAGTGTCATAGCAGCAGAGTCGGTGAACTGTTTCAAGTCCCGACTGGATGCATACTGGTCAAGCATTACATATATCTTGGAGCCAGTGTCAGTTGCTACGATCGACCACATCTGAAGAACTGTCTCCATTTCTATTAATTAAGAGTGGCTAACAGGTCCAAGGCCTATTATAGCTGTATCCTATTGATTGATTGATTGATTGATTGATAGGAGGCTAGATAACCCACTGGTTAAATAAGACATTACCCCTAGAATGGCAGAAGTGTCGGCTCAAATTCCAGTCTAGGCACACTATTTCGAAACAATACCCACAATGCCATATTAGGCACAATTAAGAATTTAGTGAATACAAACATATTTGAATTACTCTAACTTATCGCAGGTCAGCTAGTGCTAGAAGCTGAACATTTAAATGTATATTATGCGATGAATTTCAGGGGTGTTCATATTTTAAAATCAAATATAGTACTTTGAGCTGTATATTCTACCCCAGTTTCGCTTTGAGGTAACCTTTATAATAAATAGCTACCTTCAGATATATTTTAAAGTGCAAAGATGACAAAAATATTCAGCGAATTTCTCAGATAATTTCACTGTTTAAGCCTGCCATGTCCAACATGTTGATGTTAATACCATTATTATTTTAGCGAGTTTTCACTTCAAATATCTCCAAAGTTAAACATTGAAAATAATAATTGCTTCAAAGTATAAATAAATTAGAATGGTCATACCCTCAAGAATGGAACTCTACCTTTCTGACAACATCTGGATTCATGTAGTTGGTTAGAGAAGACCCAGGAACGATGAGGTGCGTATATATGCATGGCATAGGGCGATAATAGGGAGGGTTGCTCTGTTGCAGTCATTATCTGCTCATACCATGCGTACTCTAGCGGCGGGCCCGCCGTCTGCCGGCCTCCTGTGCGTGGGAATATCCTGCTGCGTGTCGTGCGTGGACACTGCCATCAAGTAGGCGCCAACCGTCAGAGAAGGCCCAAGTCGGTGTCCACTACACTCAGTGTGATTCACACGCTGTAACCAGCCGCCCGACAATACTCACCATGCCATTCCCATCTGCACTTACACAAACAATACCAAGTTACACTGTGTTGGGTGGTATTGGCCTTGTTATGTTCGCATAATGGATTATATCCCATATATATAATTATGAAGAGCTCTTTTCCTAAATGCGATAAGCCCCGATCTAAACAATAAGCTTGCAATGCCAATGCCAAGCTCGTAGCTCGTGCTTTGGAAACGAGCTCTTCATAATTATATTTATGAAAAGCTCTCTATAGTATGAAGAGCTATTTTCCAAAGCACCAGCTACGAGCTTCGCATTAGCATTGCAAGCTCATTTTTTGGATCGGCGCTTATTGCGTTTTGGAAAATACCTCTTCATATGTAAATAAACATACGGATACATACGTGATGTATATCGAATTATACGAGAATACATTCTCAGAGAACAATGTCCCATTTCTGATTCCTCCTTACTGCGCATTGGGGGAGTGGGCCCCCCCCCCCCATACCACCATCTGGCTACCCCCAACCCCCCAGCTTTCCGCCTCTCCCACAGGAGGAATCTTTGTGTGCACCCTGCATGTATGATGTAATTGAATTTATATTACATAGATAACCATCCTTTGCGAGTCCCTTTAAGAACATAGCTCATAGTGATATTGTCCTTGTTTATATTCGCATAATTGATTATATATAACATATGTATATATATTAATATATATATATATATGCACCCTGCATGTATGATGTGATGAAAGGTACATTAGGTACATAACCGTCCTTTCCCAGTTGTATCACCTATTCACAGGCCTTCAACACACGTGCCCTGCATACTGTTCTGAGCCTGTTGTAGGGGAACTTACTGCTGTGTAATTAATAGGTGTCATCTTACTGTTTGCTGTCTCTTTCTGTTAGTAAGTGACGCCATTAACTCACAGTGTTGCATGCAATATGCTACATTCGATATGCATCAGGGATGTCGAAACAGCTGCCTGTCTATAGATGAGGGTAATTCCACATATCCGGATTGTCTTTGCTCCGTACATGCATCAGCTATTGTGTGCACACAATGAGATCGCATGCCATAGAGGTCAGTGCATGTTGACAGACACATTCAGATGGGTATGGTGATATGATAGAACTTGCTTGCCTCCTTTTGTATCTGCAGGTGGCAGATCACCTACCGCATACCGCATACCGCATACCGCATACCACATACCGCATGCCGGATGGTGCATATCATAAGCTGCACATTCTATTATATGTCCCACATATCAGATACTACATCACATACCGCATGTCACAGATCGTATACTGCATGTCATAGATTGTATACTGCATGTCATAGATTGTATATTGCATGTCACAGATCGTATAATGCATGTCGTATAATGCATATACTGCATGTCACTGATCGTACACTGCATGCCGCAGATCGTATACTGCATGTCACATATCGTATACTGCATGTCACATATCTTATAATGCATGTCCCAGATCGTATACTGCATGTCCGTTATCGTAAACTGCATGTCACCGCTCATATAATGTATGTCACAGATTGTATACTGCATGTCATAGACCGTATACTGCATGTCACATATCATATGCTGCATGTAACATATTGTATACTGCATGTCACATATTGTATACTGCATGTCACCTATCATATATTGCATGTCACAGATTGTATACTGCATGTCACAGATCGTATATTGCATGTCACAGAGTTATACTGCATGTCGCATATCGTATAATGCATGTCACATATCATGTAACCTCAAAAACAATAGCTAACCTAACAAATGCCATACTGGCATCAATGAACCAAAAACAATTATTTGGAGCAGCCTTCATTGACTTCAGCAAAGCATTTGACACAGTAGACCATACAATACTACTGGAAAAACTAAAAACCATGGGCATAAAATCCAACACTATGGATTGGATAAAATGCTACCTGAGCAACAGGCAACATAAAAGAAAAATAAACAATACACTATCAGATAATCAACATGCCACATGTGTTCTACCCCAAGGGTCAGTGGTAGGGCCACTACTCTTTGTAATCTATATAAACGATCTAGAAAAATGGTTGCAAACTGAATGGCTCCAACTATATGCAGATGACACAGTCATATACGCAAATGGCACCACAGAAGCAAATCAAAAACAGTACTTTTCTCGCATAAACAAATGCCAGAAAGAAAGCTACACTGTAAGTTAGGAAACCAAACATTAGAAAATGTAGACCATTACAAATACCTAGGCCTTGAGTTGGACAGCCAACTAAACTACAACCTATGTATAAATAAAATTATCCAGACAGTAAACCATCAACTGTGGCTATTTGCAAAGCTAAGAGACTACATGACACAAGAAATGTCAATAAAAATCTTCAAGGGCATGGTGCTCCCCTATTTTGACTATGGAGATGTAAACTACATGGGTGCGAGAAAAGAACTACTATAAAAACTGCAAATACTGCAGAACAGAGCCCTAAAAATCTAGCTAAGAGTAGACAATCTGCACCCCACCTATGAGCCAACCAAAGTGAAATTACTAGAGAATAGGAGAATAATTCACCTGAAAGCATTAGCATATAGCTATAGTCAAAACAATAAACTCCTAGCAAAACCACAAAGGGCTACTAGAGCAAATAATGCGCCACTACTAAAGCAGACCAGAAGTCAAATAAAAGCTCATGAGAGAGGCATGCTGGAAATGGCTGCCAAGGTGTGGAATGCCCAAATGGTATAAAGGATCAACAAATTCCTGACCTAAAAACTTACAAAAAATATTTGTGCAAAATAAAGCTAGGAAACACCCACTAAGTCGCACTGCAAAGGGGCATGTGATATGTCACGGCCCACCAGTGGGACGGTGAATGGAAGGTAACCATGTCAAAAGTAGCCTGATAACACACCACACAGCTACGTACAAGCCTATGATATGTAAATAGGAGTAGGCTAGTCTAGTAATAAGAGTAGAACAAAATAAAATACATATATGCCAAGAAAATCCAAAAAAACTAACATAGGCTACTAACCATACCAACCAACTAGGCTACTAACCATACCAACCAACTATATATCTGCCACTGAAATGCAGGCAATCAAATTACTTATCAGCAGCTACTGTATGGTAATATAACACCAACACTACAACTGGCCAGCATTGAAAACAAGCCTGGGTACCCGGGCTTATATGCTATGGACAGTATAAATACAGCCTCAATATAAAAAAATATATATATATATACTGCATGTCACATATCATATACTGCATGTCACAGATCATATATTGCATGTCATATATTGTGTACTGCATGTCTTAGATCATATACTGCATGTCACAGATTGTATATTACATGTCGCAGATCGTATACTGCATGTCATAGATTGTGTACTGCATGTCACAGATCGTATACTGCATGTCGCATAGCACAAACTGCACATTCTAGTATGTAAATTGTAAGTCACAGATCAGATACTACATGTCTGATATTGAATATCACATACCGCATACCACATGTCGCATACCACATGTCGCATACCACACACTGCAGGTCACATATCACAAACTACAGGTGATATGAGGCATGTCATATCTCAGACACCACACGTTTCATTTTGCTTATCGCATCCCACAAACCATACAGTTTAATCATGTCACATATCAATATTGAATATTGCATGTCCCATATTACAAACCACATTTCTTATTATGCATGTCACATCTCAGTCAGACGCCGCACACCGCTCACCACATAGTGGATGTGGCATTTGTCATGTCACAAACCACCCTATTACACATATCAGGCCCCGCACATTGAATGTTGCATGCCGCATGTCGCATACAGCCCGTAACATATCTCACCCATGAACTTCCAGTACTACCTCGTCTTGTGGCAAGGTCAGCATCGCCCTCACTGGCACAATCTCCAGAAGCACTATAAACAAAACTGTTACAATGAATCCAACCCCCAACATTAACCAACACTACAAGCGCAGTCCACACCTACTACTCATCAACACCACAAACCCACCAACTACCACTACTCTCTCTACAACCACTCCCACCACCACTACCACCCCCACCCCCAACCCCACCCGCACCATACTCAACACCCCCACCCCCACCAACCTCACTAACACGACTCCCATCGCCACCAGCCCACCCCCACCCGCACCATGCTCACCACCACCACCACGCCCACCAATACTACAACCACCCCCACCCCACCATACACATCACCACCACCCCAGCCACCCTCACAATAACCACTCCCACCACCACCAACATCACCACGACCCCCCCCACCCGCACCATGCTCACAACGACTACCCCCACCACGCCACCCTCACTACAACCACCCCCGCCCCCACCCCACCATACTCATCACCACCACCCCAGGCACCCTCACTACAACCACCCCCACCCCCACCCCACCATACTCACCACCACCACCCCAGCCACCCTCACTACAACCACTCCCACCACCACCACCCCCAATCCCAGCCCCACCCCACCATACTCACCACCACCACCCCAGCCACCCTCACTACAACCACTCCCACCACCACCACCCCCAACCCCAGCCCCACCCCACCATACTCACCACCACCACCCCAGCCACCCTCACTACAACCACTCCCACCACCACCACCCCCAACCCCAGTCCCACCCCACCATACTCACCACCACCACCCCAGCCACCCTCACTACAACCACCCCCCACCACCCCCACCCCAACCCCACCCCCACCCCCACCAAACTCACCACCACCACCCCAGCCACCCTCACTACAACCACCCCGACCACAACCACCCCAAACCCCACCACCACCACCCCCAACCCCAACCCCACCCGCACCATGCTCACCACCAGCACCACGCCCATCAATACTACAACCACCCCAACCCCACCATACTCACCACCACCACCCCAGCCACCCTCACTACAACCACCCCCACCACCCCCACCCAACCCCACCCCCACCCCACCATACTCACCACCACCACCCCAGCCACCCTCACTACAACCGCCCCCACCACCACCACCCCCAACCCCACCCCCACCCCACCATACTCACCACCACCACCCCAGCCACCCTCACTACAACCACCCCCACCACCCCCAGCCCCAACCCCACCCGCACCATGCTCACCACGACCACCCCCTCCAC